>CM021100.1:745718795-745777470 GCA_007115665.2 Sequoiadendron giganteum | reverse complement strand
CCCTCAACCCTCAACCCTCAACCCTCAACCCTCAACCCTTAAACCCTAATCCCTCAACCCCTATACCTTCTTAATCCCTCAACCCTTAAAGCTCAACCCTTAAACCATAATCCCTCAAGCCCTATACCCTCCTAATCCTTGAACCCTCAACCCTTAGCCATTAAAGCCTAATCCCTCAACCCCTATACCCTCTTAATCCCTGAACCATCAACCCTTAAACTTTAATCCCTCAACCCCTATACCCTCTGAATCCCTCAACCCTCAACCCTTAAACCCTAATCCCTCTAATCCTATAACCTCTACCCTGTAACCTATTAATCCCTCATCGCTAAACCTTAAACCCTTAAACCCTAACCCATAAACCCTCTACCCTCTACCACCAATCCTCTACCCTCTACACTCAACCCTAATCCCCCAACCCTTAAACCCACTTAGTAAACTCTTTACCCTAATCCCTCAACCCTCTTGACCCTTAAACCCTCAACCCTTAAACCCTTAAACACTCAACCCTAAACCCTTGACCCTCAACCCTAACCCCGTAAACCCTAAACTGTTAAACCCTTTACCCTCTACCCTCTGCCCTCTAACCTCTACCATCAATCCAATACTCTCTACCCTAAAACCCAATCCCTCAACCCTTAATCTCTCAATCTCTATAACCACTACCCTATATATTGGACCCTCAACCCTAATCCCTTGACCCTATACCTTAAACCCTCAATCTTCAACCCTCAACCCTTAAACCCTCTACCCTTTACCCTATACATTAAAAAATCAACCCTCAATTCTCAACCCTCAACCCTTAATCCCTCAACCCTCAATCCTTAAACCCTAAACCCTCTACCCCTCACATTGGACCCTGAACCTAATCCTTCAACCATATACCCTCAAAACTATACCCTAAACCCTCTACCCTCAACCAAGTAAACCCTTAACCCTAAACCCTTAATCCCAAACCCTTCAACCCTAAATGCTTGAACCTTAAACCTTCTACCCTATACCCTCAACCAAATAACCTCTACCATAAAACCTATTCCATCAACCCTCAAACCTTAAACCCTAATACCCTAGAAACCATCAACCCTATAGTTCCTCCACCCTAATCCCTCAACCCTATACCCTCAACCCCTATCACTTTCTCTCTATCTATACATCTCACCTCTCCCTCCTTGCCTCCCTCCCACCCTTTCTAATTGTCTCTATCTATCGTCTCTCTCTTTTTGCGTACCTCTCATTCAATCAATACCTACCACCCTCTCTCACTCCCTCTATCCATCTCTCTTTATGTCCCTCCCACTCCATCCCACTCTCCCTTTACCTCTCTCTCCCTCTCTCTCATGTCTCTTCCTCCCACCCCCTCTCTCTATAATGTCTCTCTCTCTGGAAACCTACCTAGGTAACTCTCTCTTTGTCTCTCTCCCCTCTCTCTATCTATCCCTCCAACCCTACCTAGATAAGTCCCTATCACTCCACCCCCCTCTTTCTCTACCTATATCAAGTCACTCTCTCTCACACCCTCTCCCTCTCTCAGGTCTCTCACTCACACTCCCTCTCTCTCCCACTCCCTCTCTCTCACACTCCATCTCCCTCACACTCCCTCTCTCTCACACTCCCTCTCACTACCTATCTCTCAATTCTCTACCTCTCACCCCCTCACACTCTCAAGTCTCTCCCTCTCACACTCTCAAGTCTCTCCCTTTCGCACCCTACCTACATAACCCTCTCTTTCTCTTTGTCTCTCTCTCTCTCTCCCTCTCCCTCAATTCTCTCTCTCCCACCCCCTCTCTCTCTCTCTCCCTCAATTCTCTCTCTCCGACCCCCTCCTCTCTCTCTCCCTCCCTCTATCCTTCCCACCCTACCTAGCTCAGTCCCCCTCAATCCAACCCCTTCTCTCCCACTCCCTCTCTCTTAAACTCTCACTTAGACCCCCTCTCCATCTCTCTAGGCTCTCTCTAAATTCTCCCTTTGTCTAAAGACATACATAAATGCATACATACAAGCATAATACATATGTACATATAATCTTACATCCACACAAGCATACATTAATATATTAGCATTTAACATAAAGTAAGACATAACGTGAGCGCATTATAATGCACTCGCATTATGTGCTAGTAGACATGTTCCCCGCATAAGCAAAAACCATGTCAAAAGTGAGATATAACGCGCTCGCGTGATATCTTGCTTTGGGAATTACTGAACTTTAAGCTTGGTATTTGCCTTGGAATACCAACCCAAAGGCTTGGAGGGCATTCCCAATGACTAGAGACCTGTTTATAATTAATCCACCATATTTCTCATAATTGAGTTCGTGCTGACTGTCAGGATTGCACGTGGTTCAATATCAAAAAAATTGAGCACATGGGTAATGTTGGGTTATCTCTTAGCTATCCAACGATGTAATTTTTTTCACTTTTTGAAAATGTTAAGTCTTTCATCCATAATTTATTTTATCTATATGTCTTCTTTTTTCCAAAAACCAGTGTTTGGTATTTTTTTGCTATAAATTAACCGTTCATCAATTTTTCAAATAAATTACATTTTTAGAAACTAGACTTCATCCTACAAAATAAAAAAAAATTAAAAAAAATCAATTAGTTTCCAAAATTTGTAGGGGTAACACGGCGAAAATTCTATTTTTAGGATATGTCCATTCGCAAATTAGTAAAAAATCAAATATTCTTAAAAAAATTATCAGAAAAATCATGCATCAACTACATACTTATAGCTAACTTCTGACTATTGTGATTTTAAAAATACTAAAAAAAGGTTCACCGTACGAGGGTTGTACAAGAGTTGCTATGTTATGTATTTTTGACAAAAACAATACCAATTTGTGTATGTCCCTCATTTGAACCCCTTAATCTAAATCATTTTCAAAATAAATTAGTAGTTTATAAAGTAGACTCAGAGCACTTGAATCCTTCTTTTTGTTCCATCTCAAAATTTTGAGTCTAAGTATCTTCAATTTCACGTCCAAGGTCAATATTTCCTGATTTTAGAAAAAATCTGTCCACTTAAGTCCCCTTTTTGGGAACCATCTTGGTGCACTTACCCTTGGTGCACTTACCCTTGAGTCAAAAGATAGTGAATATAATACTCGAGAGCAAGATAGGTCAATATTCAAAATTAAATAAATGAAATTAGTATTTGAGTCATCTATTGTTATTAAACAAAAAAATTGCAACATTTCCTATTCATGCTATCAAATAGAAAAATTACAAAATCTCCAAGAGTTACTTAGCACCATGTAAGACCATTCTGACAACCAAAATCTTAGACAAGATGCATAGGAATAAATACATGGAACAAATCATAGGCTACATAAACAATTATACTTTTCATTTCGTGCCTTAAACATACTCTTAGAAGGACAATCATGAGCTAGAGAACTTGGCCAGGTTTCAATGTGGATTGTTGATCCCAAGATTGGCAATCATCACATAGATTTAAATTTTCCTTTGCGAAGTGATAGCCTCCTTTTGTCATTATATGGATACATGTCATCATTTTCGGGACTCGTGAAGGTATAATAAGACAAAAATATACCCTCCAAGAAGGAAGGGCTCTCTACGAAGCATTATGATGCTAACACTTATCATCATATCGCAGCTTCGTAGTGACAAAAGATCAGTCCCACCATGGCTTTGCAAATTCCTGAGCATCCGTGATAGGAATTAGCACATGGTATAATATGTGTCAAGATTTCATTGTTTCATAAGGAAGAATGTGTCAAAATTTCAAAGCTCCACGAAGAGAATGACCTCCATGAAATGCAAGTGCTTAATTCAAAAACTTAAGGTGACTAGGAAAAAGGGGGATAGGTCATGGATGGGACAATAGGGCTTAGCAAAGTGTAATTAAAAAATTAGATAAAAACTTTAGCCCATTTAAAATTTGGAGACACGTCATTTTTTTGGGGTTTCGTGAGGCTAAAAAAATGACAAAACTAAAGCCTTTGCGAACCATAGAGACAATTCAAAATGTCAACACATGTCCAGAGAATTTGAGGAGAATAATACTTTAGGAAGGTAAAAATTTATGCTTAATAAATTTAAAATGGGAACTTCCTAATAAGAGGGGGATGTGAGCACACCAAACACCAATACCCTCAAGTTGTAACTTAAAGATTTGGTGAAAAAGTGCAACATGTCAATGGAAAAAAGGGAGGAAACTAGGGTTTTATCATATGATGGTTTTAGAAAGCCCTAGCTTGCAGACCCTAAAACCCTATATCAATACAATTGAGGAATTTCAAAATTTCCCACACACCAGACAACACAAAAATCATGAAATTTTGCAAGCTCCACCAAAAGTGATTTAGTAGTTTTTAGTTATTTATACTACATTTCATGAGTCATATTCCAAATTTTAGTTGATGATATTTCATATTATATTCCATAAAATTTCAAATTATGAATCAAACTAAATAAATTAACATATTATTAATAATTTCATATTTTAATTGTGTCATACTGATAAGTAACAAGTTTTACATGTACTCAGTGATTCATCACTCAACTCAATGATTAATAGCATATTAACAATAGTAGCATATACATCAATGAATATCAACAATCGTTTAATGTGTATCTAATAGTAGAAACCAGATTTTTTCTTCAATTAAGAAAATAAATAATACATATAATTGAGCACATTATTGAATTTGAGTTTTTATTGATTTTCAATATTTTTAAATGAAGGATTACATAGAGTCAATAAAAAATATTGCTCAAAGACAACTCTACACAGAGATGAGCTGGAAACTCATATTACCAAATCATTCTATCAGGTTTTGTTACAGCAAGATCCACTATTCATTTGATGGAACATTTATTTGTTCTAACTAATAGTGTCTGACTTGAAAATTTATTAACATTTCATGACTAAAAATGGAACTTGACTTGAATGTTTTAGTCAAAGTTGCATTCAATGTTATCAGTGGTTTGATGGAATCCAAATAGTTTTCCTCATCCGTGTTTTGAGGTGTGTGAGGGGGAAAACGTTAGATGCAAACAAGATCAAACATGCTTGTTCAAAACAAGAATCTAAGCTAAGATCAAACATATTAATCTAAGATCAAATCCTACACATACACAATGAAACTAAGCTATTTAAATATACATTAAGAAATCTACTATTACTGAATTGAATTTAAACAAAAATCACATTGTTACCATCACATAATGGAGTGTATTCTCATGATGTTGGGTTGTTCTTATAAACACGAAGCCTCCAAAGTTCATTTGTAAAATATTGAGGAATGATTTCTTGATGTTGGTTGATCGAAGAAATGAGGTTGAAGCACTACCAATGATGGTTTTGAATGTCAACAATACTTCATTGTGAAAATGATGTTGATTATTGGATCTTTATTTGTGAGGAAAGGCCTATTTGTTATATAGAAAATAAGATTTGAAATGGACGATCAAAATCGTGTTGAAGAATATCTAGATCAATGATCAAAATGTGTTGAGGATTTAGACATGAGAAGATTGTGCAAAGTTGATTGCACAATTTGTGTGATTGAGAAATAGATTGGCTAGTCAGGGATTAGATCAATCACTCAAGATTTTAGATTGATCAGTCAAGATTTAGATGGATTAGTTAGGGAATTCATGGCTTAGTTAGAAACTTGATTGATTAGTTAACTTAGATTGTTCAATTAGCAATTTAGATTGATTAGTTAACAACTTAAATTGCTTAGTTAACAACTTAGATTGCTCAGTCAACAATCATAATTTTCTCAATCAAAAAGTGAGTGAGGAATATGAATTAATTGATTTAATTAATTAATTCTTTTTTGGAGTTGAATGTGCAAATCAAGTTTGACTTTTGCAAACAAAGTTGCATTAGTTTGATTTGATTTTTGATAATTGATTAGAATAATTTGATTTAATTATTCAAATTTTGGAGGGAAAATTTTGTAATTGAATTGTTATGATTTAATAATTTAATCAATTTAGAGGAATAAGGTGTTTTAGTGATAGGAAGTCCCATAATATACTGGTTTACAATTTTTGGCCAAACTAGACATTGAGCTGATTTTTTATAACTAAATCTTCACTTTCAGACACTTATAGCGGCTAAACCGTGAGGAATTTGAAGATGATGCAAACTAGTGATTTGTGAAACTTTCTTTGTAGATTCTAAATATATATTTTTTGAAAATTTTGGAATCAGATTGCACTTCTTTTTCCATCTCCTTCAAAAACTAGTTTTTTTTTAGTAAACACCATTTTTGAGCAGTGACGCTCACCGTATAACACATAATTTTTTTTCCATGAAGGATAAAATTATTTTTTTATTTTGAATTTAGATTTGTAACTACGATATCTAGTGCTTCCAATTGGTTTCATAGTATTTTATTGAATATTTTTTCCTTAATCAAGTTTCGAAGTCAATCCAATTACAATTCAGACATAGGTGAGTCATATAACACAAAAAAAATTGTATGTATCGAAATTCAATTTTTTTTTGTTAGATCAAGGACTTCAATATTTGGTGCACTCATATTTTTCAATTTTGTTTTGATAATCTTCTATTTTTTCACATGTGCAGAACAAAGAGCTTGATTTTTTGGTTAAAACCCTACATTCACAAGAAATAAAAAATAAATATAATAATAAAATTAAATTTATTTAAAATTATACTTTTTGGGAAGCTTATAATAAGGACTACATAGTTACCAATTTTTTTTTTTAAATGAATTCATTTCATCCCCCAAAAGCTAAATAAAAAGTGGTTTTTATCAGCATTCTGATAGGTGTAAAGGAGACTTCGTTATAGGTATGGTTTAAAACTAGTGGGGTTCTATCCAAGGGGGTTTGATCTAAGCTGGTTTGATCAAACTCTCTTCAATTGGAATCCTTCATTAATAGAAATTTTGAAGGCTTAAATCATTATATTTTCTAAAAATATGCGATTTCAACAAAAATCAGAATCTCCTAGAAATTGTAAACTACCATTGTGGGATCACCCTGATGTAATTAAATAATTGGTGTTATTTAATCAATTAGGACGAAATAAAGTGAGATTAGGAATTCATTAAATAAATGTAATTTATTTAATTGGTCGAATCAATTGATGAAACATGAATTAATCAAATAATGTTGTTTTATTTAATCAATAGCAAAATTAGGGTTTTTCAGAATTTATTAAATAAATGAAATTTATTTAATTCATCAGAAATGATGGAAAAAGTGAATCAATTAAATAATGTTGTATTATTCAATTAATAGCAGAATTAGGGTTTTGAATGTTGTTTGATGTGGTGTTTTAGGATGATTTTGAGATGTTACAAGATGATTCTGAGATGTTACGGGATGATTTTGAGATGTTACGGGATGATTCTAAGATGTTTCGACATGATTCCAAGATGTTTTGAGATATTTTGAGAAAATTTTGAGATGTTGTAGGATGATTCTGAGATGTTTCGAGACATTACACGATGATTCTAAGATGTTGCAGGATGATTATGAGATGTTGTAAGATGATTCTGAGATGTTTTGAGATGATTTTGAGATATTGTGGTATGTTGCAAGATGATTATGAGATGTTTCGAGATGATTCTGAGACTTTTCAAGATGTTGTGGGATGTTGTAGGATGATTATGAGGTGTTTCAAGATGTTATGGGATGATTCCAAGATGTTCTGAGATATTACAGGATGATTCTAAGATGTTCCAAGGCATTATGAGATGATTTCAAAGTGTTTCAAGATGTTTTGAGACATTACGAGATGATTCCAAGGTGTTGCGAGATGTTCTGAGACATTACAGAATGATTCTGAGGTGTTTTGAGATGTTTTAGGATGATTTCGAGATGTTATGAGACATTACGAGATGTTGTGGGATGTTGTTCGATGTTGTTTGATGTTGTTCAATGTTTTTTTATACTATTCGATTCTTTTTGATGTTGTTCGATGTTGTTTGATTTTTTTTATGATGAATTAATTAAAAAATATTAAATGACTTAATTAATAGATGAATATGAGTGCCAAAATGCTAGTTTGCAAGCTAGGACATTTTTAGGTGTTTAAATTTTTCCCCTCTTTGAGACAAAGTACTGGTTTGTTTTTCTGAAAGAACATTGCCTTGGTATGCACTAGGTGCAAGTAATTTTCCCTAGTATTTCCTAGATGAGATAGCTTGGTGCCCCCTCAGGAAATTTGGTGAAATTTCTCGATAATGAACCAAATTTGTTGATAAGCTGATGTGATGCATTAATTGTAAAGACTAACAAAAGAAATTTTGATTGAAATAAAATGGTAGTAAGATTGATAAGATAGAAGAAAGTGGATGATATTAGTCATTGATGAGTTGATTTTTCTTTGCTTGGAGGCTTCGCAGTTTGAACATTTTTTTTTATGTAGCAAAAAGATACAATGCACCAAGGTATTAATGACCAAGGTGACTTTGTATCCATTGTGTGGACTTTGACTCTACAAACAAGGAGTACTCTTGCTCATACCAAACACATGGAAACCCTGTAGAGTGTATGGGTGAGAAGCTTTAAAACATGTCAAACCAATAAAATAAGAGGTATGAAGAACCTAACATGCCACTGCTACAAGAAATTCTTTGAAACAACTTCCACACACAAAACAAAGCAAGTATTCACCATGGTAGTATAACAAAAATATCCAAAAAACATAAAACTAAAATGATGCTCAATTTCCTTCATTCCTTCCTCTCTAAATCCTTATGGACATCCTCGAGAGATCTTGGGAATGAATTAATAATGTAAATAAAAAAGATAAGACTATAAAAAGATAAAAACAATGTTGTTGTATCAATTTCTCTATTTGTTATGGGACTATTATCCAATGTTGATCATGTCTATCATAGGAATGGATCTGTTAAGACATATCTCAGGATGTTGTTGGGAATTGTCAATAGATAGGTAGTTATACTTGCCATTATTTTTGTCTTCTTGCATTCAAATCCTTGTGATTTTTGGCTTGAAGGTTCTAGCTTTTGATGTTGCTTTGTTTGTTTGTCTATTTTGTCAAAGGGTGAGTGTGATGATCTATTTATTATGGATGAACCTATATTGCAAATAGGTGATGGAGTAAATAGGATTTTTGAGCTTTTTCAAATGTTTTTGTGTTTTTTGATGTTTATTTGATGTGTTTTCAAGATATCTGAATGTTTTTGTTTTTCTTTTGTCAATTTTCAAGGAGCTATGGCGAGGATTTGGGGAGCCTCACATCATGCAGATGCATTTCAAGAGTTTGGATGTCTTGTAGGCATTAATGTCCCATCATGCATCTTGTCACTTCTTATTTTCATCTTGTTACGTAATGTTCTCATTATGTGTGTACAAAGTTTTTTGAGTCAATAGAAAAGTTTTGGTGATTTTTATGCATCTGCATCATTTTCCTCACCTTTTCTAGGTCAGAACCTTGCACTTGACACTGAAACCCTCACACCTGCCATGAAACCTTGCACCTAACTAAGAACTTCGCCCTTATTTCATGCACTCGACCTAAAATCTCGCAATTGACTAAGAGCCTCATCCTTGACATGAAAGCTGACACTTGACCTAAAATCTTGCCCCTATTTCATCACCCTTGACCTAAAATTCGCACTTGCTTTAAAACTTCTCTTTTGCTTGCTCTGTGACTTGTAATTTTTACCCTATCTTGAAACGACCATATCTTGGTCATACAAAAGTATTTTTCAATGCTTTTTTTTAAATGGGGTAGAATTTTATGATATTGGCAATGGTGTAGGTGGTTTTCAATTTTTGTGCAGTTAAATTTTCCATTGGTGTCATGAGCTTTCATTTTCCTTTGTTTCATTTAAACCCTATTAGCATTTGGTTTTTGGCATCCTAAATATCATTTGTCATCAATTTTTGCATCGTTTTGTGTTGCTTGACATGTCTAGAGTGAAACCCTAACATCATGGGTTAAAATGATTGGAGGTAGTCCTCAAACCACTACAGCTGAGGGAGAGATGACCTCGACACCTATTTGATCCTATTACTAGTTTCGTTGGTTTTTCTATTTTGTGAATGTTTTTGGATTTTGGATTTTTTTGGATTTGTTTGGATTTTGCATTTTTGACTAAGTCAGAGGAAAACCTGATAAAAACCTAATGAGACTGACCTAAGGCCTCAGGCACTAATAAGCCTTTCCTACATTATACACACAAAGACCACGTAGTTTGACCGTTTGACTTAAAAAGAATAAATCATTTTTGGATAAACAACATTGATAACTTGGATTGATATTCCACTTCTGCGTCTAGAGGATATGTTGTAGGAAATCTACTTAAAATAGTTGTAGGGTTCAAGAAAATGTTGACATCTTAGACTGTTTGAGTGAAGGAATAATCCAACGATACTATTTTGTTTCTGATGTTTTTGATTTTTGATAATTTTGATTTTTTTCGGATTTTTACCATTTTACTTGGGGTGTAAGATGTTGAAAACTTGGATTGATACTTCACCTTGTTTTTCTAGAGGATATGTTGTGGAAAATTTTACTTGAACTAGCTATGGGGTTCAAGCAACTGTTGATATCTTAGAAGTGTTAAGTGAAGGAATAATCCATGTTGTCATCATCTTTGAAGGTTAGCTTCATAGTTCGTTGGTGGTACACCTTGTTGTTGGGATGAACCATTTCAAAGGTTACCTTGATAGTGCATTGGCGAGATACCTTATTGATGGGATGATACCTATATCACACTATGAGTTAGAGGACATAGGTCAAGATTTTTTCTAAAGCAAGATGTAAGCATTTTCCCAGAGTTTCTAAAAATTTAGGTGATGTCTTATCTTGTGATAGAATCTTATGCTGGGACAAAGAATGCCTCTTTGGAAAAATGCATTTATTGCTCAGATAATGCTGGATAGGATAGGATCAAATGATAATGAACCATGTCAAGATGTTTTCCATAAGCAAGTGTAAAATGTATATCAAACATTTGTCTAGATTAAGATAAGTTGGATTTTGTAAACAATGGCTTGGGTTTGTTATGGATAGGTTGAGATGCTTCCACTTGAAATGGAACACGTAGATGCTCAATTCTTACACATGACACTTTTTTTCCAAGTTTTCATCATGGTACTTAATCAAAGTGCCACTATAGTGGTTTTCACTAGAGTATGATTTTTCTCTTGACTTTTTTTTTCTTGATTTTTTACCTTTTTTTCAGATATCACAAAAGACAGTTGTTTACCAGGTTTTCATCATGGTGATATTTATTTTTTGCTCATGTTGAACCACCTAGTGGTGCTGATGTAGATTTTGTTGGTGTTGATATGGTTATTATTATTTTCATGATGTGCCAATTATATCCTACTTGGAGGAGTTGTTTCGCTAGGATATAGGCGCTTGAAAGTAACCCTTGATTATTCTTGTCTTCTTTGTTAATAATAAAGTGAACCTTACCTTGATGTGAACATTGTGATAGGATTCCCTTAGAGTGCTTATGATAAAGAGTTACTGCCAACACATGGTTAATACAAGATTTGGATATCTTAGATGGTGAAATGCATTGTGGGATATGATATTTAGATGGATTGGTCAAGAGTTTTGAACCTTTTATTTTCCAAACTTGGGATGATGAGCAATGATGGGTGTATGTCGAGATTCGATTGGAACCAACATCTTGGTATACCTTGTAAGTCTCTCTTAAAGCTTTATTTTGCATTGTTGTACTTTTTTGATGGATGAAATTCCCTTTTTGATTTTGCCCCATAGTTTCTTTGACTAATGGAGTTTGATAGGGGTGATTTTCTTTCTTTTCCTTTTGTATCCATTTGAATTTTTCTTGTCCATTTTTTCTTCCTGGTTCTTTTCTTCAATGACTTGTTTCCTTCTTGGATATATCTTTTTCTCTTGTTGTTGGTCCCAATCAAAGGGTTGAAATATGTGTGGATGATGATTCATGACATGGCTAGTTCTAGTGTTGGTAGAAATTTTACCATAAGGACTCTTCATGCTCTTTATGTTGATGCTTGCATTAGATAAATTTACCCCTAATATTATGGAGGTATCATTGATATGTTTAGATTTCTTTGAGTTAACAAGACCTTGATGCTTAAGATTTCTAATAATTTGCATTGGTTCTAGGATACAATGCTCATGTAGGCCTAATCCTCTACCTTGATAATGCATTCATTGAAATATCTTATTTGTAATAGGATATGTCTTACCTTGGAAACAAGGTGCTAATCCTTCTCTACTTTGTTGTGGATCTTTAAAAGTGATAGCCTTTTCATTGTTACTATATCTTTCTCTGACAAAGGTAAGTGATCTAAACTTATAAGTGATAGGATCCTCCATATGTGGGATAACTTCCTGATTGATATCTTCCACATGATATTGTGATATATCATATTTTAATGCTTCTTTAAGAGGTGTTTCTGATTTACTATCCATAAAAAGGTCTTCCTCATGATTCATTTTTTATATGCCTTCATAGGATTTTTCTAATTCACAACTTATGTATAAGTCCTCTTTATGATCCATTTCTGATATTTTTCCATAGGATGTTTCTAATTCACAACTTATGTATAAGTCTTCTTCATGATCCCTTTTTGATGTATGGTGTTCCCACAAAGTTAGTTTACAATTTCTGGGAGATTGTGATATTTGCTGAAATCACATATTTTTAGAAAATATAATAATTTAAGCCTTAACAAGTTCCATTTTAAATATTTCAATTGAAGATGGTTTGATCAAACTACCTTAGATCAAACCCCCTTGGATAGAAACTGGCTAGTTTTAAACCATACCTACAATGGAGTCTCCTTTACACCTATCAAAATACTGATAAAAAATCACTTTTGATTTCCCTTTTGGGGGATCAAATGAATTCATTTAAAATTTAATCAAAATGATCATGGTAGTCCTTAGAACCAGATATCCAATGAATATAATTTTAATATGTTTTGGTTTTATTATGTATGTGTTTTTTTAGTTTTATTAAACATAGGTTTTTCACCAAAAATCAAGCTCTATGTTCTACACATGTGGAAAAATAGCAGATTATCAAAATAAAATTTTAAAAAATATGTTAAGGTGGGTATTGATGTCCTTAATCCATTAAAAATAAATAAATTGAATTTAGATACATACAAAAAAAATTATGTTGTATATAATTCGCCTATGTTTCAATTGTAATTGGTTTGACTTTGAAACTTGATTAAGGAAAAAATATTTAATATAACACTATGAAACTAGAGGAAAGTGCTAGATATCATAGTTGCGAATCTAAATTCGGAAAAAATAGAATTTTATCCTTCATACAAAAAAATTTATGATGTATATAGTGAGCATCACTCCTTAAAAATGTTGTTTTTTTAGAAAAGCTAGTTTTCGAAGGAGATGGAAAAAGAACTGGAATCTGATTCCAATTTTTTTGAAAAAAATACATTTAGAATCTATAGATAAAATGTCACAAATCATTATTTTTCATCATCTTCAAATTCCTCATGGTTTAACCGCTATAGGAGTCTAAAAGTGAAGATTTAGTTAAAAAAAATCAGTTCAGTGTCTAGTTTGCACAAAAATTGTAAACCAGTATTGTGGGATCACCCATGATCATGTCTCTAGCTTTTGCTATGTCTTGATATTGTATACAAATGTTAAGATTAGGTGAATCTTGTTCCTCGGTAATGATATCAAGAGCATGAGACTCTTGTCTTAGATGAATATCATCTACATGTCCATTAGGAGTAAGCATCTCATGGGTAGATGTATGTGTGCTTGGTATATGGATGTGTTTCTCTTTTGGGAAACATGGGATGTCTTGGAAGATATTTGCCAAGTCATTGCAATATTTTGATGATAGGGATTCTAGATCTTGACCTTGTCTGGTATCATCTTTGATATGCTTTGGATCACATTCTTGAAATGGATCAATTTCAAATAAAGTTTTATGTTGACAATGATTTCACTCACATTAGGAGTGTCGAATAAAAAACTCCATAGATAGACTACGAAGAAGCCTATTCTTCCTGAAAGATATGGAACAAGAAAATATCAAAAGGGGGAATCTACCTAAACAAAACGATCAAGATCAAATCAGTTCAATCCCAAGTCTCTGATAATTAGGTCATGATCATACTAGTTTCACTTCAGGGTTTGATGTGAATTTGTTGTTAATCTCAAAGGGAATATGTTTGTAAATTTTGATTTTATCAAAGATCATAAATTAATTGCAAAATATTTCCAATTCATTCATAAAAATAACATCACAAAAGATTTGAAACAATATTTCATGAACATCCACAATTTCATTTTCTATCACTTAAGTAGATTTAGCTTTAAGCATTCAACAATTTTTATGTAAAACAAAAGATTTTCAATAAATTTTCATTCATTCATCTATTTTTTGGAACATTTTCAAAGAATTTAAACATTTATTCAAAAAAATAGCATTAAATACTGAAATTAAAAGGTTCTCCCAATTATTCTCCATGCATGCCCCAAAGAATTAAGTAAATCAAAGCAAATTGCTTTATACTTCACCGGATTGATTCACAGCTACATACAAAATGATGTGAGCTTTTAAAGAGAGGGTTTCATTTGGACACTGAGTAGTTTATGTATACACCCTTAAACGACGCAGTATACAAGATTCTTCAATGGAACTAACAAAACTAGCTACAAAATATTCATGATATAGGTAGCTATCAAATTGGCTTTGATATTAATTAACATCTACGTGCATACAAGTTTTTAGTCTAGAATGATTCAAAAAATAGGAAAAAGAACAAAACTTAAAGAAGTTTTGGCTCTTCCGGTATCCACAAATTTTGAACTTAAATGAAAATAAAGCAATAAATGGCCTTTTATAGAGACAAGGCCCTAAAATTTTGAACTTAAAGTCTTTTAGAGAATTAGAAACAATGAATCAAAAAGTAGCACGTGGCAACCACCAGTAGTCATTTAGAACATTCAAGATGAAGTCAAAGGCTTAACTTGATCAACAAAAATACTCTTCACTCCTTACTCTGGTATATAGCATTCTGCATTTATCGAAATTCATCTGAATACCAAACAAGATACTCCTACCAGGGCCAGGATCAACCTACAAAATCACAAAACAAACATTATCATAACACCCTTTGGTATCGGGTACTTTTTGTCACTCCAAAACTTGGGCTTAGACTCTTTCTCTGTCCTTTCTTTCTGGACACTCTCGAAAAGCTCCCAATACTTGATGCATATGATCTTTTGAAATCCCTTATATAGCTTTCCAAGTGAATTTAAGCTTATCATAGTCTTCTGATACCCAAAGCATTATATCATTTCTTTGTACTATGCCTGTTTTATATTTATCTATAATGTTCCTGCACTATATGATCTCATCAATAACCTCTCGGGTTAATAACTAAACAAGATCTCTATTTATTCTTTAAATTCATTCCTTGAAAGCTCTAGCTTCCTTATCCTCCTGCCCTAAAGTTTGAGGATAACACCTTTGACGTGCTAACAATTCAATAAAACCTTGATATTCATCAAGTAATTCTTTACTTTCAGTGGTGACCTTTTCAAATCCTTCAATACATTGCATCAACATATCACCTTCCCACTTCAATTGTTTCTTCCATTTTTCTAGTGATAGAGCTTCTTGCTTTGATATTATATTTTCTTGTATCAAATCCTGGACATCAGTATGTATGAGAATTTCAACATTTTGCTTCTCCATATTAACTCATGCTTGACGAACTCTACATTCACTTTCAAAGCTTTTATATTTTTCATACTTGTTGTATGCTTCCTTATATTTACCTATCGCATCAATAATGAACTCTTCTCCTTGTTTTACCTAGTATTCAATCCATTCTGCAAATACATTCATTTTGTGATGGACAACTGCCATTGCATCTACTTGCTCTTATGACATTAATACTGGATGTTGGGGAAATTCTATTTGTGCTTGACTTGATAGAGTCAATGATTTTATAAAATGTTCTAAGTTAGCAACCCTTTCTTTCAATTCTCTTTTCATATTTTTTGTATTTTTGCACCCTAGCAACAGTGGCATCTAAATTTACTTTTATTTCATTCAACTCTTGCTTCCAAGAGGAGTGTCCAAGATTGATACTTGTTACCTTATATAACTCCCTAGGTGATATTTCATGGCAGTCTTTATTGGCTATTGGAGTAGCTATATGGACAATTATGTTATCATCTGCATTCTTTTGTATGACATGCTTTGTTTTAGTTCTGTGCCTAGGCTTTGGAGTATCCATTTCCTATACAAAACTGCTAAGATCCAGAGGTAATATTTCTTCTTCCATTGGGGAAGTTAATTCCCTGGTCAACCAATCAGGTGCATCATTATCTAGCTCTACCTCTATAACATTCCTCTGTTCCTAATGTCCACTAGTTTCAAGAATTTCTTCTCTTATTTCTTTACCTTTATTTGTTGTTTCCTTTGAAATAAGAATCCTTCACAATTTCTGGAATAGAGTCTGGATTATTAGGATTTGGCACTTTCTCTTCTATTTGAAGACTTATATTCCCCTGTCTATCTAGATGTTCAATATTAATTTCTTGAGGATTACCTTCTTTATTTTTTGCTACCAAGGTTTTCTTTATCTTCAACTTCTTCACCCCGAATTTGTGTAGTCTTCTTTTCAACTTCATCTTCGGCCAAATCTTTGTCCGATTTCTAAAAAACCTGTGATTGTTCATTATCATTCAATACATTCCAAAGTGAAGGATGGGAATCAAAAGTATCTTCAATAACTGTTTCATCAATAGGATCTTGCTCTGCAGTCTCTTGTGTTTCCATCTCAAGAATGTCAGGATTCCCCACTTCTAAGGCAAGGGTTCCTTGTATGAATTCTTCTTCTTCAATATTTATAGGGACAAACCCTATATCAATAATTTATTCCACTACTGGTTGTACCATGGGTTTATCTTTAAACTTATTTTCTTTTACTTTCTCCCACATGGAACCCCATTTATCCATTTGTTCTTTAATTTTGGACTCATCTGTCTCAAAAATTTCATCTAAAGCGACATGAGTTCCTCCCAATGCTTGTTTCACATTAGCCATATTAATTGAGGGAGGAGAATTAAATAATGTTGCAGCTTTATGAGATGCAAACCTTTTCTATGCATCAACATTATCTGCCACTCCTGCTTCTTCTTCAATAACCACATCATTTCCAGGTTTCATTGTGGAGGAGGATGCACCTTTAGTTTTTGTCTTTGGTTTATCATTATTTGATTCTGCATCCTTCCATTTAATAGATGGTTTCATTGAAATTTTAGGCTTTAAAACCTCAGGGGTTTTCTCTTCAATTCTTATACTAGGAGCCACTTTACTAGTTCTCCTTTTCTTTCTAATATATCCCCCTCTCAAATGCAACTTCATTTCTTTGTTTTCTCTTCTTATCTTCTGAGAACATGGGTTCGGTTCCTCTTTCCCTCAAATCTTTACAAAAATCATTAATCTAGTGTTAAGTATGCAACAAAACTAGTGCAGAGAACTCGTCAATTGATGTCATTTCTTCACCTTCATAATTTGGGTCTAGAATAGGTTCATCATACACCCTATTTTCATTGTAATCCTTATTGAACACTTCTCCATTATCTTTTTAGAGTTGATCTAGAACATCATGACGCATTAGAATTCAGGCACACTCTAAAGACAATCTTTCATATTTTCTTACTCTTACTCTATGCTCATCCTCACAATTAATCCAGTAATCTTCTAAATGTTGTACATGAGCAGAGTTACCAACAATAGTCTTGGCAATATTCCCTTCAAGATAATAGTTCATTCATTGGAGTGGAAAAAACTCAAATTTATATGTTTTCAGTTCTTCCTCACACAAGTCAGACAGTCTTATTGTATTACACTTGTAATTCCCTAATACTATAGTAAATCTGTAGGAGCCCTTCTTGCGAGCTTTCTCATAAAAGGGCATGACATGGCTTCAACTCTCTCACCAATTCAAATAAAAATATATTATTTGTTGGGTACCTAGGCAACATAAATGGATGTCCATCAAATCCTTCCATTTTGATGTAGGAAAATGTAGGGAACTAAATGTACCAGCCTCCCATTGGTCTAATAACACTTTGTGCTTCCAGGGACAATCTCTTGGCTTTATCACCCTCCATTGTTCGAACCAACTTCATGGAGAACACATCATTAGCTCTCCTATAATTCTCTTTATATCCATGAATAGTGATTTGGGGTAAATGAGCATGAATAAAACTATTTCCAACCTCCCTACCTAGAGTACCAACCCTTTTTAACCCTTATTTACTTTCTCTTAGGGCGCATCAATAAATCACATATGAAGACAAATAAAAACACCTAGTTTTGGGAAATGCCTTTATCTGTCACTAATCAACTTTCCCTAGTGCATTTTCATGGGACTTTCCTTCAATCTAAATATTATCATGAACATCCAGGGTTCAAATTTACTAGCATCTCTTAAACCAACCATCCTTCTTAGCAAAGTAATAATGTCTTGAATTTCTTGGTTGAACATGAACCTTTGGAGTACCTTGGTTTGTGGTGTAATTCGTTCAAGGCACTATTGGGTACTCACAATTTCTCTGTTATGATCTTCAACATTCTAATAGGTCCTGGCCATGGTTTTCATATCAAAATTTTACATTTGAGTGAAAACAGGAAGTCCAAATGTATATGTAATTCCTTTTGGTGTGAGATCAACATAAATTCTTCCTTCTTTCTCAATGATTCTTTTATCAGGGTTGTAGTAATTCGTACACTGTGTAACCAACTCAGGGTCCTCCATTGCTAGTGGAAACCCTATTGTGGAAAATAACCCACTTTCTATAATGTTTCCAACACATTGAGAAGTATTTTATTGCCGTATCGAAGTGTGGATTTCAATATCAGAAGACCACCCCATATGAGTGTTTATCACTACCACATTGATTGGTATGGATTATGAATTACAATACTTGAATTTATATTCTACTGTTGCATCATAAGTACTCATTTTTATTGATATTTTCTGCAAATTTTCAAGTATATGCCTTGTGTGCTAGTTAGGGTTAAATTTAAGCAGAAATTTCTTACAATTTCATAAAAAAATTCATTCATTTTCAGTTAAATTCAAAATTAGAGAATAAACATTGTTTCAATTTTGAACATTCTAAAGGAAAACACCTTTTCGAGATCTTTGAATATAAAAAAATAGCTTAATGAAAAATCAATTATTCACCACATACCTGGTCTTGTTGGTTGATAATAATTTGTTGAAATGAGACTCCAAAAACCCTTGGTAACTATTTTTTTTTTTTTGGTTTCTCGAAATTTACCTTTCTGTGCACATCAAAATTATCTCATTCTTTCAATGTCCCTTGCGAGGTTGCAGCAAGACATGAAGTAGAGTGTTACAGAAGAAAATTTCTGCTTATTGTAGTGCCAAGTACATGGGTAGTTTTCCAACTTCATTAATAACCTGTTACAATGCGTTAATTCTCTTGAATAAAGGTGCAATCATTACGAATTAGGGTTCAAATTACGAACACCTAGATTTATGCTCGGGCTCATTACTAGAGGGAAAAGATGGCATGGTGATTATGTGTGGCACACTAGTGTCACTTCAATCACCGATTAGGCATGGACCATTAAACAAACGTGACCAACTCATGATCACCGACATTGACGCTTTTCGGTATGAAATTCTAAAAGAAATATCAAGGTTTGATAAAATTCCACTTAACTTCAAGAAGAACAAATATTGAAATGAAAGAAAAGACCAAAATCTGGGCATCAAGAAAAAAGTGAAGTGCTTCAAAATGGACCTTTCAATTTTTGGGGTACAACTAAAATTTATGGGCTCCGATACAAGAACAAAAGATATCACCAGGATTGAAATTTTTAGTTGGTGATTTACTGGGTGGAGTTAAAATCAATTGAAGATACAATCACAGGACTCAGAGATTCTGATTTCCAGTTAAAACATCAATCTTCATAAAATAAACCAAAAACGAAATCTAAGAGATAAGCATACGCCAAATATAAAAGGCCAAGAAGACCAAGAGAGAGAGTTGGAAGCAACCAAACCATAGAACAATGCCAAACAAAACAAAAGAAAAGAGGAAGAAGAAAAAGGGGGTCACATTTTACAAAGGAGCAAAATGTGGTGTGTTGTGGAACTACACAATAGTTTACTTGTAAAGGATCCTTGGATTTCCTCAAAATGTGGACATATAGATGGTAGATCTTTGTCTAGATTTTTTGTATTTATCTTCAATATGTACTAAGATTCTCTTGATCTTTAATATGTACTACCATGAGGTTGAATGATGTCAATATATCTTGGACTAGATCATTGATAGAATTGGGTGATTGAGTTTGATTATTCTTGGGATTAATTTCTTGATGTATGTCCTCTTGATAACTAGATGATGTAGAGACATTGTCAATGTGATCGGTGATAGATAGCTCTTGCTCATTGTTTTCAACCTTTGAGTTTGAGATATTGTCCACATTTTTATTGGTAGATGGCCCTTGAATGTCATCTTTAATAGCTATTTATCCTTGATCAATAAGGTCTTGGATGAGATGTTGGAGTGTTGTACATTTGTTCATTCTATGACCCTTGATTTTGTTGAACTCACATCATTCATATTGGTTATATCAAGGGAGTCTAAAGATTGGTTCACCATAAGTTGGACTATCATTGATTTTGATAAGTTCCTGTTGTACTAGTTTGTGCATGATTACCTCTAAAGTCTCTCCCAAAGGGGTGAATTTCCTTCTTGGTTGGTAATCTTTCCTTTGTGGCTTTTCTTGATTGTTTTACTCTTGATTTTGTGGAACTCCTTGATATTGTGTTTGAGACACATCTTGATATTGCATTTGAGGTACACCTTGATATTGCATTTGAGGCACACCTTGATATTTCTAATATTGAGAGTGTTGTTGATGTGGATATTGAGGTTTTTGTGGAATAATGTCCATTTTATGTGCATATGTAATGTTTTGACATTACACATGGAATTGGGGATACGTGGGATTTTAATTTCGTTTAAGTTCCTCAAGATCTCTCTCAATTTTATTTAGGGTGATTTGATGTTCTGGACTTATTCCTTGAGGATGATTTTGAAACCCCTGATGTTGTTTCCCTACTTGATGTTGTGACCCTTGATAAGAGTGATTTGGGTAATAGATTGATATTTTTTGGGGATTTTTTGATACTCAATACCGTATCAAAAGGTCACTTGGTTTATATCCTCATGGGCCACTTCTATCATTTATGGTGTTTGTCAGAGATCATGAAGTATGTATGTCTATTGCCATGTAGGAGGTGGTAACACGAGTCTTTTAGATGCTATGTCTGCTTTCTCTTCCTCTTCGTCTGAAATGAATTATGTTGTGAGAAACTAGTGGGGTGTTTCATTTTTTGAAATATGAACTTTATCAAGCTTCTTATGATGTCAGTTTGTTCACTTTTGATGTATGCGAGACTAGGTTGTTGAATTGGAGTAGTTGCTTGTTAGATGTTCATAAGGTGTAATGGTGTTATGAGATGGTTGTTGTGAATCTCAATACTCTAGGGTTTGAGTGCTATTTTGGAATGGTACTACTTTTTAGAAATCAAAATGTTAAAGAACTAGGGTCAATATTCCACTTCCTTGTCTAGAGGATATGTTGTGGGAAATATTACTTGTACTATCTGTGAGTCCCAAGTAACTATTGATATCATAGAAGTCTAAGTGGAGGAATGATCCTAATGGTTTGTTTGATTTTGATTTTTGATAAGTAGGATGGAAATAATGGATGAGGGACTACGTGGCCTTCTAGTTTTCCAATTGTTTGGTTCAAACAATGATCCAATAAACAAGTCTCTCAATTTTCTCTATATTTGGAATATGGAAATTGATAAAACAACACTTGGACTAACTCAACAAGTATGGACTTATGTGACCTTCATGTCTATAGCTTGTTGCGAAATCACAACACCCAAGCTATAGTTCCCAAATGTTTACTTTCATTAATGTTACCTAAAATAAAAGATGGAATGTCCGCAAACCTTAAGGGAAAAATAATTTCAAGGAGTACAAGCAAAAGGCTTCTTTCACAAGTATGCACTAAATCAAAGAGTTTTTTATTCAACCATCTTGTTCAGTATTTGTTTGAATGTGTTCTTTTTATTTAAATGAATCATATAATTTGATGTCAAATTGTTTTGAATTTATTGGCGAGTTTAACATAAACAAGCAATTACAACCCTAGGGGATAGAAACCATGCTCTTAGTTAGGTTTTCCTCATGCTCTGAAGAGATGATTTTACATGCAACTTATGGCATAGACCTATAGTTGGACATGGAAAGTAGCTTCTTAGAAGTAAATTTTGATGTACCACTTTCAAATAATGATTTTGGATAATAGGGTGGCTTCTACAAAAATTTGGTTCTTAGTGATAACTATGAATGCACAAATATCACACTCACCCACTGGCCACTTAAGGCTCTTTAACCATTCCTGTTCCACTTAAGGTGTGGGATTAGGTGTAGTCTATTGTCAGCACAACTTGAAGCTACTTTCTTATGATTTCACAACCTTTGATATAGCCCACCAATAAATGTGCTTCAAGACCTTCCATGAGTTCCCCAGCACAAGATGTGTCTCAAAGAAAGCCCCCTCTTTAAGGTAAACTTGAAAATAAAATGCAAAGCTCAAAAATGTTCTTTTGTTCACCCAAGATTGGAAAAAGTTTTGAGGGGAGAAAATAAAACACTTTATCTTTCCAATCAATGAATGCACAATGAACAATTCATAGCAAATTGATTCTTTTTAAACACCTCGAGCGGTGTTATCCCCAAAAATATGTGAACAACATAAACAAAATGTTCTTTGTATTTGGACCAATATAAAGTTTTTCAAGACATCAATCATTTAAGATAGAAATGGTACAATAGAAAAGAAATATCTTGTTCATTTTAAGCCCCAAACTTGAGTGTTTATAAGAAAATAGTCCTGGTTCTAACTTGGTCAACAAAAGTAAATTGAGCATGTGTGAACAAAAATGGAAATTGTTTGCATTATTTTTTAATGCACCAAAATTAAAGTTCCTAATTATGAAAACATGAAATGTGCTCATTTTTAGAGCCCCAAAATTGAAGTTTTTTTTCATTCTTTTTATGAGAACCAAAATAAGAGTTCCTAATTATGAAAACATGAAATTGGCTCAATTTTAATAACACCAAAATCAAATGTGAGTTTGTGTTTGTTCTTTTTAGAGCACCAAAATCAAGATTTCCTACGTTAAGAAAGCTAAAAAATGGGTTCAATTTTAACAACACCAAAATCAAATGTGAGTTTGTGTTGTTCTTTTTAAAGCACAAAAGTCAAGTTTTCCCTAAATTAATAAAAATTGTTTGTGGATCGAAAAATCTTTGACCGATCGTATTCCCTTCAAAAAAATGAGTTAATGTCACTTGAATCCTACATCAAATCTATTAATACCTATTACACATTCAAAAAAAAGCAAAGATTAGTGTAGAAATTCATTATAATAGTGTAGGATCCATGCACTTGTTTATTAGAGCAACTGCTCAGTTCTTAGAGCAAATGCTCAGGAAAAAATACAAAACTGCCCCTGTCAGAAACAAATGCCCAAATCTTTGAGAAGATGCTACCACTGTGAAAATAAAATTCAAGGTTTTTGAAGCAATTGCACTGATCTTGTTACAAGTGCGTAGCTCCCATGGAAAGTGTGTAGTTCTTGTTGCAACTGCTCAATTTTCTTGACAATCAAGTGTGTAGTTCTTCTAGGCAGTGCATTAAAACTTCTTCAAGTGCGCTTCCAGGACCCGCAACTTCAAAAATGTCTCAAATGAATTTTTGTGGAGGGGTCAAGGGTCCCACCGAGTGTGCCAAAATATGTGAGGGGGAAAACCTTAGATACAAACAAGATCAAACATGCTTGAGACAAGAATCTAATTTAAGATCAAACATATTAATTTAAGATCTAATCCTACACATACGAAATGAAACTAAGCTACTTGAACATACATTAAGAAATCTACGATTACTAAATTGAATGTAAACAAAAAGCACAATGTTACCATCCCATAGTGGAGTGTATTTTCTTGATGTTGGGTTTTTCTTATCACCTTGAAGTCTTCAAAGTTCATGTGCAAAAGCTTGAGGAATGATTGCTTTATGTTGGTTGATAGAACAAATGAGGTTGAAGCACTTCCAATGGTGGTTGTGAATAACAACAATAATTCATCGTACAAATGATGTTGATTCTTCAATCCTTATTTGTGAGGAAAGGGGTTTGTTATATAGAAAATGCGATTCAAAATGGATGATCAGGATCGTGTTGAAGAATATCCAGATCAACGTTCAAAATGTGTTGAGAGGATTTATACATGAGAAGATTGTGCAAAGTTGATTGCACAATTTGTGTGATTGAGAAGCAGTTTGGTTAGTCAAGGATTAGATTGATCAATCAGGATTTTAGAATGATCTGTTAGGATTGAGATGGCTTAGTTAGGAAATTGATGGCTTAGTTAGAAACTTGATTGATTAGTTAACAACTTAGATTGCTCAGTTAGCAATTTAGATTGATTAGTTAACAAAGTAGATTGCTTAGTTAACAACTTAGATTCCTTAGTCAACAATCGTAATTTGCTCAATCAAAAAGTTGGTGAGGAATATGAATTAATTGATTTAATTAATTAATTCCTTTCTAGAGTTGAACTTGCAAATCAAGTTTGACTTTTGCAAACAAAGTTGCATTAGTTTTATTTGATTTTTGATTAAAAAAAATTAATTTTTTTAATTTTTTGATAAGCACTACCTTTATGGGGGTAGTTCCCAGAGTAACTATATTAGAAACTACAATACAAACAAAACAAATGAAACCCTGGCAGTCAAGGGACTGCACTCATCAAGACAAGAACAAATCCATTACATTAGTCATGGCGTTCGCCTCACCGATGTCCCTCTCAATTATGGATAATAATTCATTAGGGAGTGCAGATCCATCCAAAATTAAATTATTGCCAACTTGAGACACTCCCAAGTTATCCAGCCAGTCAACCGCACCGTTGATTTCTCTGTACACATGTTTTAGTGAGAAACCAATGAACTTGTCCAAAGCATATGCAATCTTGACTACCCCTGGCTTAAGCTTCCAGTTCAAAGATTCATGTTTGGATACTGCATTGATGCAAATCAGTGAATCCCCTTCAATCTCCAAGAACTTGATACCTTTCTCGAGATAGAGCGGTAAACCACGGGCCAGGGCCTCAAATTCAGCTTCATTATTAATGGCGTGGCCAATCTTCCAAGCCAGAGAAAATTTGCATCTTCTAGAACTGTCCCTGATTATACACCCTGCACTGGACACGCTCGGGTTCTCCTTTGAGGAGCCATCGAAATTGAGCTTATGGTAGCCCAACTTAGGAGGGGCCCAGTGAACCATCATTCTAATTTTTGATAATTGATATGAATAGTTTGATTTAATTATTCAAATTTTGGAGGGAAAGTGTTGTAATTAAATTATTATGATTTAATAATTTAATCAATTTAGAGGAATAAAATGTTTTAGTGACGCAATTAAATAATTGGTGGTATTAAATCAATCAGGATGAAATAAAGTGAGATTAGGACCTCATCAAATAAATTTAATTTATTTAATTGGTTGAACTAATGAAACTGTGAATTAATCAAATAATGTTGTTTTATTTAATCAATAGTAGAATTAGGGTTTTTTGGTCTTTATTAAATAAATGAAATTTATTTAATTCATAAGAAATGATGAAAAAGTGAATTAATTAAATAATGTTATATTATTCAATTAATAGCAAAATTAGGGTTTTGGATGTCGTTTGATGTGGTGTCTCGGGATGATTTTGAGATGTTACAGGATGATTCTGAGATGTTACGAGATTATTTTAAGATTTTTTGAGACGATTTTGAGATGTTCTGAGATATTTTGAGACAATTTCCAGATGTTGTGGCATGATTATGAGATGTTTTGAGACATTACCGAATGATTTCAGGATGTTGTAGGATGATTTTCAGATGTTCCAAGATTATTTTGAGACATTTTGAGATGGTTTTAAGATGTTTTGAGATGATTCTAAGATGTTTCAAGGTGATTTTGAGATGTGGGATGTTATGAGACATTACAAGATGATTCTGAGATGTTTCGAGACATTGCAAGATGTTTTGAGACATTACAAGATGATTCTAAGGTGTCTCAATATGTTATGAGACATTACGGGATGATTCTTAGGTGTTTCAAGATGATTCAGGATGATTCTGAGATGTTTTGAGACATTATGGGATGTTTTCAGATGTTGTTCGATGTTGTTTGATGTTGTTTGATGCTTTTTGATGTTGTTTGATGCTATTTGATTTTGTTCAATGTTTTTTTATGTTGTTTGATGATGAATTAATTAAATGATTTTAAATCACTTAATTAATAGACAAATATGAGTGCCAAAATTCTAGTTTGCAAGCTAGGACATTTTCTAGGTGTCTACATGAGGAAACTAAACTGAATCAATTTGCCTTGTATCCTCCATCTTCTTTCTGAAATCATCCTTTTCAATGAATTTCTCAGTTGTGTCAAAAGAATTTGGCAAACCAAGCTCTATCAAGTTCATTACCTTTTTTCTAGCTTCTTCATCTTTTTTGCACCCTATTCCATAAATTCCTTTGTTTCATGTATTCTCAAACACTTTTGAATGATAGATGACAACTTCATTGAGGTATCAATCCAATTATTAATTCCTTTTGATTTCAATTCATTCTCATTGGTTTTGTAGACTATTTGTTGAATTTGATTTACAATTTTCTCTATTGAAATCAAGTTTTTTTCTCCCCTATGTATTTCCTGAGCTTCATATTATGTACTATCAGATCATCAAATAATTGAAATAAGTCACACAAATGATCAATCCTCTGCATTATTTCCTCCTATATCTTTTCTTTCATATGCCTCTTTATTTCTCTACAAAATGCAACTAGCTTATTCTGACAAATGTTTTTTTCTTTTTTTGCTTCCCTCAACTCTGCCTCCAATCTTTCACTTTTTTTCTCTCTTCCTCCAATTTTTTTCCCATTGTTGAACACCCAAATATTGAGAGGGGGGTGAATCAATATTCCTACAACACATGAAAACCAAAATTTTTACGTGGAAAACCCTAGATGGTAAAAACCACAGTGAGGATTAGCTCACAATATAGTATGACTACTCATAAAATATTACTTAAAGGCTCAGTTCTAGGTGGACTCATTGTCCAAGTGAACTTATTGTTCAAAGAAAAAGGTGAGACAGAGAAATTGGTTGCACAACCAAGATTTGAACTGATACAAAATGCATCTGACATTTGCTAAATTTAGTTCCTTTGAAGCTCAAGATTTAGACCCAAAACACTTTGCATGATATAGAATACAAGTTTGTGTACGGTATGAATTTCACACAACCTTTTCTCAATCTTCTACAAAATTTATCTTTTATGTTTATATTTAGATCACATCTCTATTATCATCCATGCCACAAACTCAAAATGATCTATATATCAACATCATTGCAAACATTAATTAGGTCAAACTAATTATATGTCGCCTAAGGTAATGCAAAACATGCCTTATTATCACCCTATATAAATCAAATTACCTTAAAAAAAATACATGTGATATAGGTCACCATGGAACCATAATAGCTTCTTCTTACATTTTTATCATGACATTAAAATCCACAACCTTTGCATATTTTAGGTCATCCAAACATAAAACCTAAAAACAAAATACTTCAACTGATCTCCAATCACAAGACACGTGGATATTAAAATATCATGCCAATCAGAAATATCAAATTCTAGACACCTATAAAAATTCTCCCAAAACCACAAGACCTAACACAAATTCATGGAGGAGTGCGAACAAAATAGGTCATACCCATTACATAGAAAATTGATAAAACCTTATATACTAAACTTATATTAAATGCAACTTTTGAATCATTTTCTTAGACCAACTGAAATTCTAAATTCAGACACTACAATCATCCATAAACAAAATACTAGAATCACAAAGAAGGATTTGTATGTGCGATAAAATATGAACCAATCTATGGCAAGTAGAGAGAGAAAAAACCATCAATGGAGATACATAGTCAATTTGCCTAGGCAAAATATTCTCCATACCATTCTGATTTTCACCATGTAGCATTGACATCAATGACAAGACATAACCTCTCCATTCTTTCAACAATCTCCTCCTTTTTCATTGATGGAAACATGTGCTAAATTTTTTTTTCACATCTCTCCCCCTTTGACATCAAGGGAAAAGGGTACTCAAAAATAACTTGTATATTCCCTCTCAACCATATATAAAAATTGAACTAAACTAAAGTAATTGACCCCCCTTTATAAAATTAACCTAAAGCTCCTAATAGATCCACTTATGTACAAAGAAATCTAAAAACATACAATGAAAATGGAAAAAACCCAAAGATGTTCACTCAAGCTTCTGTAGCACAGTGTGCCAAGTAGGCTTTCCTTCTTCCCAACTTCTTTTTGCTATTGCAAGAAACTTGTGTAGAGACTCAAGCTCTATTAAAGAATCTTCTCCTTCTTCCATAGTACCAGGCTTAAGATTAATCTATGAAATTCTATCAGCACTAGCTAGGGAATTTGAAATAGGTATGTGCTATGATTGTATCAAGTCCCTTAGCTTTCCAAGATTCCTAAAAATCTCTTCCTTCTGGTTCTACATTATGAGAAATATATCATGCAAATATATTATAGGAATCTAGGTGTGATACTTTTTGTCTAGTGCTAAATCATATGCACTTGAAGCTTTGAAAATTTCAGAATCAATCAAGTCCATTTCAGATTTTATATTCTGTGTGGCTTTCGACCATGCTATTTAGTAAAAAATCAATGTTTTTGTCTAATCCTCACAGTCTTGTACTTGTTTCAAGCATTCTTCAACCTTGGCATGGGTTAATACATATTTTTCTATAAGCCTTGTTATAGCTTATGTTTCCATTTGTCCTTTCAACTCATAGGTATACTCCTTGAAAAAATCAACCAGCAATTTTAAGTTCTCCATAGATGAAAATGATGTATCAACTTTATTATGTGGGATGATGTCTAGTAATGTCTTCAAAACTTCTTCCATCAACTCATTATCCTTTTGATATGTTTCAAGAATCTCTTTATTCTTGATACATTCAATACATCACTTAGCTATATCTTAAGCTTGGGGGGCATCTTACTCAACTCAATAGTAGGCAGTTGTAACAATTGTGAAGAGACAATTGGTTGGTACCAATTTTGTTTAGGTAGTAGAACCTTTATAGGAGTTCTGGATGATTCACCAGAGGTCTTGGGTAACCCCTCAATTTTTTTAGCTTCTTCATTCTTTCTAGTGTGGGCATCTCCTTGTTCCTCTGCCTTTTTCTCTTTTTCATTTTCTTTTCCTACATCCTCTTCATGTTTGTTAGTGTTTTCCTCAGTACCATCTATATCATTCTTTTCTTTTTATTACTCTACGCCTTTGTTTTCCATCATCACAAGTGGGCATATTAGTGTCTTTCAAAGGAACACAAGTCTCCAAGGTATCTTGTATTTCATCAACTGTGGTGGTGAGGACATCACATTCTGTATGAAATCAACCAATGGTGTTTCTTCAATTGTATGGTCATCTTTACCTATCTCTTCCATAACTTCTTTGAATAGTGGAAAATTTGAATTAAGAATAGGATTTTTCTCTACATCAGTAACCTTTTCCTCTACATTCTCTTTTTCTTGAGTTGTACCGAATGTGTAAGAAACTATCATCCTGAACTTCTCTACAATATCCTTAATATTTCTGACTGTTTCCTGCTTCAATTTGTCCACTTGATCCTTTTCTCTTCCCATAAGAATAGTGATCATTTGTTTGAACTTGATTCCTTGGTGTATACCTCAATCAAGGTAGCTTTATCATCTTCAAATAAGGATGATCCAATTTCCTCCAAGGATTCAGTTTTCATTTTTTCTTCTCCTTGAATAGCCTCACTTCTTCTTTCTATTAAAGCATCCCAAGGAACTCTAGGAACTTTCTTCTTAATGTTACTCATGTCAGCTTCTAAAAAAATAATGTACTAGATAATAGCTTCAATAATGGTATTACTATCTACTTCATCCACTTCTTCATACAAATTTGCAGTAGCTTCTAACATATCATCATATTATAACATATTTCTAACCAAAACATCTAACTTCATAGGAGTACAAGCTCTTATAGGAGGTGAATTTTTTGGATTCTTCTTTTGCTTTGAAGGCTCTTCCTCTGTCTTCTTCCCTTTCTTCTTCTCAGGATTTTTATGAAAATGTACAGTAAGGGCTTCCTTTTATCTTTCAATTTATTCTTCTTTAGATGTATCCACAATATACAATTTTATTTCTTAGCTCTGGTTCTTGCCTCTCATGAAGCACCTCCACCACTCTCAGTAGCACTGCTTATTTTTCTTCTTATCAGTTGTTCCTCATGTTCTAATTCTAGTTCAATTTCTTCCTCAACAACTGTGATTAGGTTCTTTTCTTTGAAAGCTTTTTGTTTCTTTCCTATTTTTGATTGAGTGATAGATGTAGTGGCTATAGAATTAGCTTTTCTTTTCTTCAACTAAGATTCTTCTACCATCGGAACACCAATCTCCATTTTCTTAGTAATGTGATGGGTAGAAACTGATCCTAAAGGTTGTTGAGTACTGGGGGAAGTAGTAGAACTAGTTCTACCAAATCTTCTAGGTCTGGAGGACTCATTAGTTGTGCCTACTAATATTGTAGCTCTTGTTCTTAATATATATATTTCATCTTCTATAAGTTCATATCATTTGAAATATTCATTCATAGCTTTTGTCACTCTCTTGTTTCTTGCAGGTTCTAATAGCTCCATATGTACTTCCATGGATTTTTCTTCATAATTTCCATGTATTTCTCATGTAGGATCCTTAGGACTATTTAGAAATATTTTAATAATACCATCAACCTCAACTTCATTCATCTCATAGTTGATTGGAGGAATCAAGACAGTTTTGGGTTGCATAGCTTCAGTGATACAAAAATTAGTGGAAACTAAAAATGTGATATCATTTCGATATTTTTCAACCAAGTACCTAAGAATTATTTCCCTTTCATGCTTTTTCTTCTAGAATACTACAAAGAATTTAGTAAGTTCTTCTTCTTGGGCTTTCATGTCACCATGTGCAAATGTTCCAAAATCTGATGTGATATAGGTCTTCTTCAATCCCATATGATATTACTTGTTCCTAGAAGATCCCTTAGAAAATAAAATAGTAGAAAAACTACTAGGGAACCAAACTTGAATGGATATTTCTTATCTTTGGTTAGCTTCAACTTATAAAATAGTTTTTTTCTAAAGCAACTCACACAGATCATAATCCTTACTTTTTTCCACCATTTCATAGGCAACATGGATAGTTGTAGCTAACACTGAATTCTCCCTATTGGTGTAGTAAATTTTATATCCTATGACCATCGTTGCATACCTTATTACTCGATTTTGAATAGTATCAACTCCAACACATTTTTATTCATTATAGATTTCAATATCGGTATAGGTGTAGTAGCACAAAGACCTATCACTTCCTTTAAAAATTCCTTTGATATCATGTTGAGCTTTTTTGTGAATAAGTAGCAGTCATGTACTCCACTCAATGTCATTCTCAAAAACTTAGCTTCATCATCATAGGTGACATTTGGAAATACTTTCCAAATGTCTAAATTCTCTACCACTAGGTTTTATATTTAGGCATGATCTAGAGATCATCTCTAGTTAACTCATTTATCCATGGGTTGATAAATTTCACATGGTTATATTCTTCCATTTTTTTGTGGATATAAGCCCTAGTGTCCTCTGTAGGAAAAACACTATGTGGAATGATCAAAAAAGCTTTGAGCAGGTCATTCTCAAATATCTTCATAGGATACTTCTTGAATTTTAGCAGAGGCTTCTCACTTACATTCACAAAAATAGGTGTAGCCATCTCTACATAATTCAAATGCTTTAAAAAATAGATTCTAATACAATGGTAAATACCTCTTCTTCACTTCTCTACTTATAGAACTCTTGAATTCATTTTGATTTTCTCCCAAATATATAAAAGTGAGTAAATTAGAATAAGCTTAGAAACTTAAAGTCCTTTATTCAACCTATCTCACATTCAATGCACCAATCAATAAAGCTAACAACAACTCTTCAAATATGCAACATCAAACCCTTAATTACTCTGCAAAAATATATTTTCTTTCATAATTACTTCTATTGATACCAATTGTTGAATATACGAAATATTGAGAGGTGGGGTGAATCAGTATATGTGGAAAACCTAGAATGGAAAAAACCACAATAAGGATTATCTCATAATATATTGTAACCAGTTATAAGATATTATAGGTCCCACTACTAGGACTCATTGTCCTTAGAAAGGCTCACATCCTAAATACAAAAAGTGGTTTAATGCCAAGATATAAAATATGTGGCTCACTGTCGAGAATGAACTATAGAAGTGCACCTACATCATGTTAAATGCAATTTCGGTTAAGATCTAGAATTTTTCTTTGGTTACTGGTACATAAAACACTATTAGTAGCTTCACACTATTCCCCTTATCACATATCTTGTATATCACCTCATTCTTCTTTCATCGCTTAGGCTATCATAGATATCTGTAAAAATAGCTTCCATTATTAATTAGGTCAACCTAAATGAGGAAATACATAGAATAAAAAAGATCTTGTTGGCTTAGTACAAAATTCCAAAATGTGTTGTCCAAATGTTAGGTCAGCTCAGACCTAAATAAAAAAAACACAAAATATATACCTTTTCAGCCAAAATAATACCGAAGTCTTATCATTAGGGTAGACCAACTGGATCACAATTGTATGTTGAGAACACATGTATACTTGTAGCTGACACACCTGATAAACATATCATTGAATTTAATCTTACTGCGAAGACTTCTAGATCAAGGTATAGATTCCATAAATAGTTACCAACCAATGTTGGCATCAATGACAACCAAAACAGGGGGCACCTTCTTCATTCTTCTAACACTTATGTGTTTGTGCCAAGACATGGCACCTTATATTGGCAAGGGGATTTTTGATTTTTTGTTACTACTCCCTTAAGCCAATGCCTAGGTTCAATTTTTGAGAGAATTATCTACATTAAAGGATGGTACAAATTAATTTTTAGTTTATGATTCTTTCTTGTCCTCAAGATCTTCTTTCTTCCTCCAGATCTTCTCCATTTCATTCTTTACTTCTATCAGATCAATCTTTGTGATTGGATCATTTTTCTTTTCAGGATGGCTCTTTCTTATGTTTCTATAGAATCTAGCAATATGTCTAGGTTTATTATAGTTGTGACATACAACATTCCTCTAAGAGTTATTCTTTTCATTAGTTTTTGATCTGCATTGGTTAGCCTTGTGTCCAGATCCATAGCATGTATAATAGTAGCCATTGAAAGATTGAAACATTTTATCATGGTTGTAAGTATTCCTCATTTTGTTTTTGCATTCACATGCTCTATGTCCAAACTTCTTGCATGTAAAGTATTGATGAGTAAAGGATGAAACATTCTAATTTATTTTACTTCTACATTCTAATATTTATGACCAAACTTACTATAGATATAATAAATACCCTTGAAGGATGAGTACCTTTGAGCATTTGGTTGTCTACTAGGAGGTCTTCTTGCATTATTCCTTTGATTTTGATACTTGCCATTATTCATCTTATCTTTGGTCTTCTCAGGTTCACTAATCTTCTCTGTTTTCGAGCTTTCACCTTTCTCAAGTCCCAAACCACTTGTAGTCACCCAAAATAATGTTTAATTAAATAAATACTTATTATTTATTTAATTTAACCTATTTCCCCTATCTTGAAAAATAATTAAATAAGTATTCAGTATTTATTTAATTAATCTACCCATCTTCCTTTATCCACCACCTTTAATTAAATAAATACACATTTATTTAATTAAAACTAACCTTTACCTTTATTTCTCTAAATCCCCTAACCTTGTTTAAGTTAATTAATCCTTGATTAATTACCTTTACCCCCATCATAAACTTCATTATACCATTCTCCAACTTTTGACTCCACCTAATTTAATAAACCCTAGGTTTATTAACTCAACCCATACTCATTAATAAATTAATCCCTGATTAGTTGATCTAACCCTTATCCCTAATCCTTATTACTATTTTTTCCTAATTTTAAATTCCTACATCCCACCTACCCTCACTAACCTCTTATGCAAGCCACCATATGAGATGCCCTATCTCTTACACAAGCCACCCTGTCTCTTAAACAAATTTAATGTCTCTCTTCCCAATGCATACTCACACGTGTGAGCTCACCTCCCCATTTCACCCTTATCCATCTTGTGACACTTTTCACGTGGCTAATAAATCTTTATTCCTTGATCCAAACCACATCCTTCTTTAAATCTCAACCCTCCATTAACCAGCCGATCCTAACCCTTGATTCCTCTCACCAAATTTCTATATAATGAGGCCTTGACTCTCATTCTTTCAAAAAGCATTCATACCATCCTTATGCTTCTCAAATCCCCCTCAAATACATCTTCATCCTACCATCATCATGCTAAAATTGAGAGAAACCACATTCCTTCAATCATTGGAGAAAATCTACAAGACATGGGTGCATCTTGTGAGCTCAATCCATGAAGAGGAAGGAGCTATGAAGGTATAACATTCTTGTGTTTAATTATTATTCATTTTCATCTATTTAACTTCATATTCATCTTTCCCATATTCATTTTGGCACGGCCGGTGGGACCCCATGCTTCATTCTAACGTTTCTTGAATTTTTTGTAAGTTTTGAAGTTGCAAGGACTATTTTCGATCAATCATTGTGAAACTATGCCTCTATTGTATAGAATGGAATCTAAGTAAAAATTTTTGGTTCCTAAGTGCTAAATTGTGGTGCCTACGATCAAACTTGTGGCACCTAAGTTCAAAACTAAGGTGCCTACATTCAAAACTATTATGATTTTTCTTTCCGGCACCCTGTTCATCATTTTCACCTAGATTTAGGGTTTCTTTGGCTTTTAACATATTTTTTTGAATGTATTCATTTTCCTAATGCTTTTTATTGTGGATTCAGCCATCATATGTATGCTTAAGCCGTGTTTTTAAAGTTTTATGAGACTAGGGTTTCATACAAGCTTTCTACATCACCTAGGATCTTCTTCATTTTGAGTTCATTTTCATTGCATTAGGGGGAATATTTTGGATATATATTCACGTTTTTATGTCCCCCACATGACACCTATCCATTTCCCCATCTGGGTAAGTGCTAAACTTCATTTTTTGACTTCCAGGGCTCATTTTCTAGCACATTCTGCAAAGTGGTGCCTAAGTGTAAAATTGTGGTGCCTTTGTTCAAAATTGCTACGCCTCTATTTTAGGGGACATATTTTGGTGTTTCCGAGGTGTTTTATGCCTCAAAATTTCCATTTTTAAGTCATGACATGCATTTTTAGGTTTTTTTCTCAATTGGGTATCTAACAAACATCAAATTTTCACCCTTGAAAGCTATCTTTTTGGCCCATTTTGTAAATTTTACCTTTGTTCACAAAATGGAACCTCTATTTTAACATAAGCACAAATTTATTTGAAAAATTGTTTCTATGTTTTAGAATGCATCTTTAAGTCTTCTTTCAGTTGTTCTTTACATCTAATATATGTTTTTGGAGACTAATGCATGGTGCAGGTCTCTAATGCTCATCTAAGGCTTAATCATCACATATATATGCTTATCTTCATTCTAACAATATTTTTCCTTGATCATCTTATCATTTAACCAATTGTTTTTGTAGCTTGAAATTGATTTTCAAAGGAAAAATCATCAAACTACTTACATATTTCTTGTAGATTCACTTGTCCAAGGATTTATTTTTCTTCATTAATCTAGGCACATTTAATTTCTTAATGTTAATGAAGCTTTGATTGATGTTTATTTGAGTGAGTGGAATGCATGATCTCCTCTCACACCTAGTTTGATCTTGAGGATCAAAAAAATCAGTCACTCTTTTTCTTTTCATTTTTATCCCAAGGAACCCAATGTGTGTATGCTCTCCCCTCACACTTCATGTGATATTGGGCATCAAAAACACTTGGATAATTCCTTTTATGGGTCCTTCCTAGGTATTTCATCAACCTATGGGATGACCCCAACTCCCGTGTTTTGGTAGAGTATAAAGAGTGGGAGGTGAATCTAATGACACCTCTCTTTGAAGTGGAATTTTTCCAATTTGGGCTAAGCCTCCAAGAACTTTATACCTTGGAGAAGTGAAGGTTGAGAGTGGGTTACCCTATCCTCTCGTCTATTTGGCATTATTCCCTTTCATCTACAAATTTTTGCCTCACATACCCTTGAGTTATTTAGAGGACTACCTAATAGTTATCCTAGATTGAGACCTTTCAACCGTAGCTTAGTGTGGTGCAAGAGATGCAGATTGTACCTTGAAGTTACTCACCATGTACTCCCTTATGTTGAGATAGAATTCCTTGTGGCGAACTATGATATTTCTTGAGGAGAGAGAGAAGGTGACCCTGTGGCGTCTGTTGACAACCCTATGCTATTGGATCTCTACCTATCCACCTTCACGAGAAATGTTGCTCCACCCAAGTATCAAGGATTATTAACCCAAGCTTGCTTGGGTGGTGGTCCTACACTAATCTATACTCCCACTTGAATAATTTAGTCTTGTGAAAGTGCTTCAAGTTTTTTTCTTGTGTTGTACCCATGAAAAATGAATCAACCAAGGGGCCGAGGATTGAACATACACTACAAAAATCCATGAAACCTAGCAACTTTTTTTTTTTTTTGTGCTTTCAATTCTATCTCCTAGTCAAGAGATAAAAACCCTCACCCCATCCCAACCACTTCTTCCTAGCCATCCTTTCGATTCTAATCACACTACCTTTTCTGTCCTAATCATCCCTTGTCATCATAATCACTATACCCTAATAATCCCATCCTAATCTCCTATTTTCATCCTAAGCATCCCTTCTAACCCTAATCACCCCCCATTTCATCATAACCATCCCTTATCATCCTATTATATTCCACCTTCTTTATAATTATCCTTCATCCTAATCATCCCTTCTAATCCTAATCATTCTAATCACCCATATTCTCCAAATCATCCCTTAATCTACATTAAAACCATCCTTAATCATTCATTTACGACCCTAAGACTAATTTTCCCAATTTATTGTAGGTCCTAATTATTATCCTAATCATCCTCGATAATCCCTATCCCCTTTTATCATTAATATTAGTCCTAATATCCTCTATTTTATATCATCCTTAATTCATCCTTCAATATCATCCTTAATCTCCATCCTTCATCAGCACCTTAATCTAAACCCATTATTAACATAATCCCATTCTAATCAAACCCTAATCCAACCCATCTATCAACCATTTCAAATCCAATCTCTAATATCTTATCCTTCTAAATCCCTAAATTCATTTCTAATTCATCATCATAAATTCCATCCTCATCCCAAATCAATCCCAACATTTTCTCCTCCAATCAATCCTCTACCATTTCCAATCATCGAATCTATCCTAATCTACCTTCATCCATTCTAACCCAATCTAATATCATGAACCAATATTCTAGTCCATATGATGATAGTGAGAATGTTGTGGATAACCTTGAATCCATTAGAAAAAATTCTCTAAATCTTCACGAATCATCCATCCAATGTCCCCCTCAAAGCCCACCCACACCCTCATCACCCATATAATCCTCATGGGATCCCATCACAAATAATCTCCTCATCCAGTACTTTAATAATGATAAGGATGTCATGATTAGCTATCTCCTTGGTATTGGTGCTAAACTTCCACCCTCTCCACCTTCATCCAATCCCAACCCATCCCTCTTTCTTACCATTCCCCTTCATTTGACAAGGGAGACCAAGCCTTTAACCAAAACTCCCCATCCCAAATCCCCATCTCCTCATCCTCATCATCCATTTACCAATCCATGGAAAATTCCACCCCTTATTCCACTTTTTCATCTCCCACATCCCTAAAACCCACACCACCCCAATCTTACCAATCAAATTCATCTCTTTTCCCTCATAATGGTTGGATCTAAGGACTAATTTCAAAGGCGTTGAATTCCCCATGAAAAAACAAAGTTGTGCAATCTCCCCATGTCATGCATCCACCTTCATCACCTCCACATCAAGATAAATCTCAATCCCATAAGTCTCAAGTATCCTCTACTAATCCATCCATCCAAGTTGAAGAATCTTTCCAACCTTCCTCCCCCATCACACCATTCGCATAAAATGAACCATGTCCATCTCCTAATCCAAAGAATGCTAACATAGACCCCCATTAATATAAATATCAATACACCCATCCGACTCCTGTCATTATCCCCTTCCATCTCATAACCAAGAGCACACTAAACCATCCAATCCAATCCATGATCTTATCCCAAGACAAAATCAAAGCATCCCTTCATCTCCATCTCATGATCCTAATCCCCCACAAGATCCCATCACCCCTATCAAAGCTACCCATAAAACCCATACTTATCAATTGGGTTCCTCCACTTTTATCCATGTTGATCTACTTCAAGACCCTATCATTCCTCCCATATCATATCCTCATAAAAAGGGACTCACATATTATTTCCAAACTAATAAGTATCCCATTGGCAAAAATATTTTCCAAGCGATGCATTATCAAGGCAAAGGGCTAGGCCTTCATGAGCAAGGCATATTAGAACCCCTACAAATCCAATCAAATTATAATTATCATGGCCTTGGTTATAAGGCTCTAGACATTGGTACTCCTTTCACCCACCCTATATCCAAAATCCCACCATCCAAATCCCAATATCCACATTCCCTATTCTCAAAATCTATCTTGGGCCCTTATGTTCCAAATCCCAAACCCTCATCCCTTCCATCTATTTTGGGTCCCTATGTCCCAAAATAAATTCTTTCATCCCCTCTATCCATCTTGGGAACTTACATTCCACAACCTATCACTCCTATTCTAAAATCTAATTATCCTCTTTATCCATCACTTCACACCCCAAATTAAGATCAACCAAGGCACACATCTTTGAAATCCTACCAACATTCTATTAACACCAACCCATAGATAACTCATACACATCATTCATATCCATCCACAAACCCCATTGCTCTTGGAATTAATTTGGATCCCAAATCTCAAATGCATAAAGCTAAAAATCCACAAAATTCCAAGGATCAACATGTCTCTTCAAAAAGACATGCAAAACAAAAAGAAAAATATGATCCAAAATCAAAAATCCCAAAGGACACAAAGGCCCATGAAGAAAAATAAAAGCCAAAATCCATGTGGATTCCAAAAGAACTCATAGAATCAATGTAGTTAAAAGAAAAATCAAAATTGGCATCTAATTTTGCTAATCCAAAAGCTTCAACCAATTATAAGTCCCCCATCCCATCTAATAATCCTTCATCATCTTCATCCATTTTGGGTACTTATGTCCCAAAATCTACATCCACTCCTCCATATAAACCTTAAAATTTAAAATCCACTTATCTTTCACAATTCCACCACCCTTCAAGGTGTGTGAAAATGCTCATCATGCCAACATTACCATCAAATCATCCACATATCTTCCATCAATCCATCCACTATCCAACATCCATGTTCTATCATTTCATCCCTCTTATCTAGTCCTTTGTATAAATCCATATCCCTCTCCATATTTCAATCCATTTGATCCCCCCTTACCATCATTATACCAACATCTATGAGCATAATATCACATAATCAAGGGATGCCATCTATTAAACTAGATTTTTGAGTCCTTCCTACCCATCCCCTTGCACTATACACTTGGAGGAAAGCTTCATCCATGCCACATACTATCCATATCATTCATCTCATATCCCTTATAATACCTCCATCATATCATATCTAAATACCCTCTCACTTTTTCCTTCTTTGATCTTGACAAGGTTAAGGATCTATATGAGCATAAAATATCTTATGTCCCTTATCCTATCCATATAATTCATCACATATCCATCATATTATCCAAATCCATCTTCCTTTCCCATATTTATCTTGATGAAGATCCTAAGTGTAAAATATTCATGCATCTATATTTTATCCACTTATCCTCCATCCCATATCCAATATCCTATCTCCATCACCCCATCTTAGCTCAGTCATCCTCTCTTTTCACCCTTGATCTTCATAAAGCTAGGGAAAAAATATCCATGCATGCTCAGGAAAATTACATCGATGTCATCCATCTATAATTGCACTACCTCCAGTGTGGGGCATATTAATCATTTTCAACTAGTCCTTGGACATCTATACTTATAATATTTTTCCACCATCTTATTTTCTCCTATCACCTATCTTCCATTCAATCTATCCATTTATCTCCTACCCACACAATTCATTTATCCTTCCATCAATTTTGGTTCTCCCTTGTCATTGGATCCCATCTATTCCTCTATCCTAACCATCCTATACTCCATCCAATATTATCTTATCCAATCCACCTATCCTTCCAATTGATTCATTCCCATCCAATCCTATCCAATGCAATAAATCCTAACCAATGGAATCCAACCTTGCAATCTAGCACACCATCCTTAAGCAATCCATCACCTTAATCCAAATCAAGCATAAATCCATTGATATACTTTAATTAAAATATCATCATAGGGATGTATCCTTCCAAATCTAGTCATCATCATCACCAATCCATCAATCAACCCAATTAATTGGTTTTTAGCTTGAATTAGAGTATAGTCCTTGTTTTCTTTTGGTTTTTTGTACATGCTTTCTTGTTGCTTGTGTGTTTTATCATTGTTTTAATTTATCATGGTCTCTTGCACTCTATTTCCACAAGGGCATCATGGTCTTACATATCATGGTATCATAAGCCATATTTTTGCAATTAAAACTTTTATCACGTACTTGGCACATTGTCATCCTAGTTCCTTATACCTTGGTGCATAATGTCAAGTACAATATCAAATCTAGGTTGCTCTTATTATTACAACATGATGATTTTCCATCCTCCCCTCTATCCACATATTTATCATCCTTATCTTCTCCCATCCATCCTCATGCATTTCATCTTTTTATCCTTCATCCTTTAGCCTTCACATCCATTTCAAGAGCAAAACTGTGTTCTCCTAATCTGCATGTGCTCTCGAGGGGGCATACTACCTCTTCGGCATCCTTCCTTATCCTCTCTAGGGAACGGGGTGTCATTCCACTAGTGCTTATCCCTTTCCTACCCACTATTTTTTATTCTTCTTTGAAATGATGTTACTTATCTTAGTCGCAACATCATCTCAAAGAGGGGAAAAATGTAGTCACCAAAAAATATTTAATTAAATAAATAATTCTTATTTATTTAATTTAACCTATGTCCCCTATCCTAACAATTAATTAAATAAATACTCATTATTTATTTAACTAATCCCCCCCTCTTCCTTTATCCATCGGATTTAATTAAGCTAACCTTTACCCTTATTTCTCTAAATCCCATTACCTTTCTTAAGTTAATTAATCCTTGATTAATTAACTTTATCCCCATCCTAAACCTCATTATCCCATTCTCCAACTTTTTACTCCACCTAAGTTAATAAAACCCTGGTCTATTAACTCAACCCATCTTCATTAATCAATTAATCCTTGATTAGTTGATCTAACCCTATCCCTAATCCTCATTACTATTATTTCCTAATTTTAAATTTCTATATCTCACCTACTCCCACTAGCCTCTTACACAAGCCACCCTATGAGTCACCCTATCTCTTACAAAAATTTAATTCCTCTCTTCCCAATGTGTGCTCGCACATATGTGAGAACACCTCCCCATTTCACTCCTATCCATCTTGTGACACTTGTCACAAGGATAATCAATCTTCATTCCTTGATCAAAACCACATCCTTATTTCAATCTCAACCCTCCATCAACCAACCAATCCTAGCCCTTAATTCCTCACCAAATTTCTATATAATGATGCCTTATCTCTCATTCTTTCAATAGAAATTCATCCCATCCTTATGCTTCTCAAATATCCATCAAATCCATCTTCATACTACCATCATCATGCTAAAATTATGAGCAACCGCATCCCTTCAATCATTGGAGCAAATCTACAAGACAAAGGTGCACCTTGTGATCTCAATCCATGAAGAGGGAGGAGGTTGTAGACACATAAAAATGACCTAGGCTTGCAAGCTCTATTTCTAATCTCTTTCTTCCTAGCATAATTAAGACATTTTAATTATGTCCTTGGTCCACATTCGACTATTAATTAAATAATTCATGATTATTTAATTAATTCATATGTTTTTTATTCTTCATGATTATTAAATAAATAAATTTTATTTATTTAATTACGTCACTAATTGTCTAATGTCTTTCTATAATTAAATAAATTTCCTAATTTATTTAATTATCCTTGTCCATTATGTCTTCTTGATTATTAAATAAATAACTTTATTTATTTAATATGTCTCTAATTTAAAGTCCTCTTGTAATTAAATAAATTCTTTTATTTATTTAATTATGGCCATCTTCACATTCTCCTCATTTTAAATAAAATCTTATTTATTTAAAATAAGTCCCACCACCTAAATTAAATAATTTTATTATTTAATTTCTCCTCTTTTATTGTGCTCATTTTAAATAAATCTTATTTATTTAAAATAAGTCCCTCTTTAAAAATCCCTTCTTTTGTAAATAATTTAATTTAAATTATTTATTGTCACATGACCCCACCCTTTTTGAATTAAAATAGTTTTTAATTTAAAAAGTCAACAACCCCTCTTGAATTAAATAATTTTAAATTATTATTTGATTCCCCAACAATTTCGGTTTGTGTGCCTTGTCACATGCATTGTCAACCCTTGATTTGATTTTTCTTAAAATCAATCTTGTCCATTCATTTCGAATTTGACCTAATGTTGCCCTAACCCTAATTGTGGGTTGTCATATTGAATCTTGTCCATAGATTCTAGGTCATTTATTAGTCTTTAATCTCACCCGTCCATACAAAATTGCATTTTCTATAAAATGTCAATTTTTTCTCATATCTATCACTGGCTATCCATTATTATCTCTTGTCATTTTCACATATTTCATCTCTTACATCTCTGGTCCTTTGCATTTTTAGAATTGTTTGCATTTCATAGCATTATTATTCTCATTTAGCATAGCATAGTTTAGATTTTATTTGATATTTAGAAATGTTAGATGCTTACTAATTGCATTAGGGCATAGTATAGCATATAGTTTATCAAATCCTTCAAAGTTTGCTTAGGGCTTGTCATTTCTATTGACTTGCTCTTTCTAAATCTGAGGGCAAGTTATTTATTTCAACAAATTTAGAAGGTGTAATGGAGGTTAGTCATGGAGGATGAAGACAACCTTTGAGGTTGTTCATCTATTCCAATGCACTCCATTACCATACTTTGGGTTTTTATGTTCTGCATATTACATTGCTAACCATAGAAATTTCCCTTTTGTTACATTGGTGAACCTGACCTATTTTGACATATTTTGAAGAATTTTAGAGTTGGATCTTTCTTGTTGCAGGTGTTTTTGGCTTTTTGTTGCAGGTTTTAGCACCATTTTGTAGGTTTTCAAAGATTCAACCATATCTTTCAAACGGCTACATATTTTCAGACAAATTTGTTTTTGTAGGTTGCAGACATTATCAAGAGCCTCTTGTCCCAAAACCAGATTTTTTCAATCTGTTTTCAATTTTTAATAAATTTTTTGGTTATTTTCATGAAAAATCAATTGTGAGAGCATATTAGCGAATTTTTCAGATTTCTTTACATTTTCGGAAAGCTCATTTAATTTCAATAGGGGTTTGTTTTTTATATTTTTAATTTTCCTGCAAAATAATTCGACAAAAAACAGATCTTTAAAAATTAGGGTTTTGCAAAGATTTACTTATATCTCACACAATTTTACAGATCTGTTCACAAAACTTTTTTTGCAGGTTTGGAATGATGTCAGGAACCTAAAGTTAAAAAAATAAAATTTTTTGAAGCTGTTTTCAATTTTTAATAATTTTTTTATGATTTTTCATAAAAAAATAATTTTGGATGCAAAACAGTGAATTATTCAAGTTTCTTTACATTTCTGGAAAGCTCTTTGAATTTCAGTAAAGGTATATTTTCTATGTTTTTAATTTTAATGTAAAATGTAGTTTCAAAAATCAGATTTACTTTGACTAGCTAACCCTAGTGATCAATAATAGAAGTATCCTCTCCCCTTGCACACTTGTGTGATCTTGGGTGTAAGAGAAACTGTTATTGACTCTAGGAATTGGGCATGCACTAAGTCAAATAGGGTTAGGGCAACACTTTTTCTCTGTTTAGTAGCTTCAAGATTTTGGGTTACTAATTTTTTGTTTGCAGCTTGTGGCAAGGAGTCTAACGATTTTTACTTGTTCATTTCACAAATCTTAGACAAATTTGCATTTTACATTCATGGGTTAAAATTAACATGCATGTGTACTCATTGGGCTAAAAAGAACACAACTTGCATTACAACTCATTGGCTTAAAATGAATTTGCATTTTCATAGCATTGGGTTAAAATGAACTCTTAGTTAGCTCACACTACAAACAGTTAAAATGAACCCCATGTTTTGACAAATACTACAAACGGTTAAAATGAACTCCATGTTTTTTTTATGTTTGTCAACACATTTTGATTTGGGCTTAAAATGAACACCATGCGAGTGTGAGTTAGGATATTCATGTTTTCACTTCTTGTTTTTAAACAAGGATCGATTGAACTATGAATATTCTAATTTGCTTTTGTCAACTTTAGAAAATTGGGCCTGCTTTGGTGGGAAAAAGTACTCACCCCAAAGCGACTCAAACCGGCAACGAAGCTTTTTAGCCAAGCTACTTCCGACCGGTATATAAATGTGAATCTTAAGGGAAAGCCTAAGATTACGAGTGCAGATATGTTATACGGACCAAGTAGTACTCCCCAAAACCCTGTTGAGCTTAACCTCTTCAGGCTGGAGTGCCTCCATAATGGAGCTTAATCTTGGCCCCATGTATAACCACTCGAACGGATGTCCGAATTAAATCCCTTGTTTTAGCAAGCCAAAAACCTTCTATTCTTTGGTACAACAACGGTCGTTGTGATGACACCCGCACCTGCGCAGTTCTTAGTAGAGATGATCAATCTGCCATGGGAGTTTCATGGAGGTTGGAAGCTTGGTTGCCCTGAGAAGTGAGTGCACTGTAAGGGGGAGCCTGTGGGGCCAAGCTTCTGAATTCATCCGCTAAGGATATGCGGTTAGTGGGATCCAAAAGAATATTGTCCTTGCAGCCATAAGATTTTGTAAAATGACTTCTATGTGGTTGATTTTTAACACCATGTGTTTGCCAACTATTTTCAGACAATTCCAACAAATAAACATCAAACTTGCCAAAATCTGAAACAACTTTTCCAAACTAAAACAAATCTTTGCAATCAACCTAAAATTTTGTCAAATCACTTTTTGCAACGAATTTTCCATCATGAACCACATTTGTCAAATCAAGTCCTCAATTTTGCACACTTTGGGATAGGAAAACTTTCCTTTCTTTGTCAAACCTTTGTCTTAAAATACATTGTCATTGGACCAAGTCAAATAAATCAATCCTTAGTCATTGTCCTTTGGTGAGCTGCTTCCAACTCATAAGTCTAGTGTGGAAATCTCACCTTGTCATTTTATCATCTTGTCCTTCAAATCAGTCCTTTGACAATCCAAATCAAGACATTGGTCAAACTTTGAGTGGTTAGAAAACCTTTCCTAAAGATCATTTGGCATAAGGAATCCCCTTTTATCACTTTGCATTGTCACCTTGCATAAAGCATAGTCTCATTTCATCCACCATCATGTCTTCAAATCACTATGACATGCTTGCTAGTCAAATTGAATGTCAATTCAATAGTAAGGGTCAAGCACAACTTGCTAGGGAATTCAAAATACTATACCTTCAATCCAAGTCCAAATTTACAACCCCTAGCCCTCCATCCATCTATCCATCTTGCCAACAATCCATGAGTCCTAGTCCTCTATCCATCTACTATCAAGAGTCCCCTAACACCATCCATGGCACTAAGTCACAACAAACTTCCATTAGTCAAACCCACCCTAACTTTGACAAGGGAAATCAACCATCCATCAATCCAAACCAACTATCCATGTCATATCCTAATCCTCCATCCACATCACATCCTAATCCTTTATCCATGTCATATCCTTGTCATGAAGTCATGTCCTATTCTAATCCTAGTCCTTCATCCCTCAACCTAGTCCAACATGCACCAATCCATTTCAAGACACTCCATTGGATCATGAAAACACATCTAGTCATGGTCTCCAAAGTCCCATCTCCTTGCATACACTTGAGGATACATGTCAAGAAGCAAGTCCAAAGCACAACATCATAACATCACCGTCATGTCAAGATCAAAGTAGTCCATTCCATGACCCCATCTTTACATCCATTCAAGAAGTCCTCCTAGACCATCATGGCATACCAAATACACCTATCCTTGGTCAAGAGTCCATCCAAAACCATTTCATTCAAGATGAACCTATCATTGGTCAAGAGTCCATCCAAAACCATGTCATTCAAGATGAACCTATCCTTGGTCAAGAGTCCATCCAAAACCATGTCATTCAAGACAAACCTATCCTTGGTCAAGACCCTATTTTTGATCATGTCATTTCAACTGAGCCCATCTTTGATCAAGACACTAATTTTGAAGAAGTCCAAAATGATCCACTCCTTGACCTATATGCCATTCATGATGAAACACTTGAAGATGACCCTTTCCAAGCTTCCAACATTGACACTACCAACAATGAGACACTTGCCTCCATGGGACACATAGACGATTTACCAATAGAACAAGAGTCTCCTAGCATGGACATATTTGCAAATGATCAAGCTATAACTGAATTCAGTGGGCTCTATGACAATGACCATGAAGACGGTTTTGACATAGACTTGGAAGCACCAACAGAATCATCAGAATTTGATATGACAGGAAATCAAATCGAAGATGTCAGTCAAAAATCTGTCCAATATGTCAATGAAGCTACAACATCCTATCAATTAGGATCATCTATCTTTGTCAGAGCAGGCTTTCTCACAGATGAGAAGATTTCAAGCAATCATTTCCACAATAAAGATGGGTTAGCATCTTGCTTCCACAATAACAAGTATCCCATCACCAACAAAATCTGTCAAAACATGCATTATCAAGGCAAAGGATTAGGCCTACATGAACAAGGCATTATTGAACCTATACAAGTTCAAGCAAATTACAGACATCAAGGTCTTGGTTATTCATCAGTCAGAAAATCTAATGATGTTAATGATACCTCCTCGATATTGGGGGCAACTTTATCTAATACAAACATCAAAATGGATGTCATGAGTAGTCCTTGTCATAAGGTTGTTGCCAACACTCCTTCCATCCACACCATACATCGCCATTCCAACAAGAATAAGCCTTCCATTTGGAACCAACAAAAGCAAAATTATTACAAGTCTAAAGTCCAAAATCAAATGTCAAAAGCCATCAAATCAGACAAAAAGTCAAGTGGACGAATGAAGCTAAAATGGATCCCAAAACAAAGTGAGTCAAGTCAAGAAAAGAATAAACCAGGCAATGAAAATATGCCCAATCCTAAAGTCAAGAAAAATGTGGAGCCACAGCATAAGAGGACTCCCACATATAATCAATGTCCACCTCCTTCAAAATGGCCATCAAACAAGACATATAAAAGTGTTGGTTCCAAACGCTATCAAAGATCCAACCTCCATCATCAATTAACCCAAGTTTGGAGAATAAAAACGGCTACATCCAAACATCCCACCAACCCGTCCATGTCCACCGTCATCTATCATAATCCTACATCATCCTTAAATACCAAACGTCCCATGTCACAAATCCATCGCATCTTGGCAGCAATGCTTTATCATAAGGACTCTCATGAAACTCTATCACGATGTGCGTATTTTGATAAGGCCAACTCTAGTATCAAAAATGATCACAATGACATCAATCAGCTCTATGCAAGTGCTATCATCCTGACAAGGCAACTACTTCAGAAAGATCATTATTGGCATGTCATGACACCAGTCTCTACATCGGCATCGTCAAAAGCTTCAGCATAGTCAGAGGTCATGTAAAGCATCAAGACTATTCAGCAAAAATTCAAAAATACAAAAAAATTGACAAAGATAAAAAAAGACAAAAATAAGTACCATGATGAAAACCTGACAAACAGGCATCACGTGTAGAATAAATCATCTATGTGGACCATTACACTTGGGGGCAAGTTGTCTCATCTCCCATGCATTTCCCATGACATTTTCCATTCACCCATCTAAACCTTATCGCGTCCATCCATTTTTCCCACCTACTTTGATCTTGACAAAGACTGGGGCAAAAATACAAATCATGCTTTGGAAATTTTTTTTTGACATGTCTATCTTTTGGTCATACACTAGTCACAAAGTATCATGTCATTACCTTCATAGCCTCTATTTCACTATGCTACATCATCCTTGGAGACCATATGATAATTCTCCTAGTCCAAGTCATCAGTCTCTCTTGCTTTATACCTATCACCCATCTTGGTTTCCCTTGTCAATGGTTTATAGATCCTCCGTCATCCCATTTAGTCCTCACTTAAGTCATTCAAAATGCAACAATATGGAAAACCTGGCGCATTATCCAAAACATTCCTTGGCTTTGTCCCTAGACCTGCTGCAGACTTTTATACTCTTGTCAAATAATATCATTGTCATCTTCACGTTGTTTCGGGATGTGTCCTTCCCACGTCAAACAACATTTGTCATTTTCAAGTTGTTTCGGGATGTGTCCTTCCCACGTCAAACAACGTTGTCATCGTCATCATCACCTATCCGTCGGTATTCAGCTTGGCTAGCAGCAAAATCATGGTTGTCCTTGGATTCATGTGCGTTAGCATCATTCACATGCATTTGTCATAATTTTCGTAAAACATCAAAAAAATCATAAAAATCTGAAAAAGTCCTAATTTAATCCTAAAAATTGTATAAAGTCCTGGAAAAAGACCTAAAAATTGAAAAATGTCCTGAGAAAATACAAAAACAAAGTCAAAGTCAATCTGATCAATTCAATCAATCACATCAATCAATCGTTTGTCCATGTCTGAACTACGTTGTCTCTGCGCATTTGCTACGTAGGCAAGATTCATCTTTGAATCCCCGAGATATTAGGTCAGTCCTTTTAGGTTTGTCAAAATAAAATCATAAGTCAAACATGGTTGCGTCAGTCAAATAAAGTGGACATAGTCACACTTGACACAAGACAGTCATTCAAAACGTCACTGTCAAAATTGGTCAAAATTAGACAACATAAGCCACTCAATCATACAGTCAAAATCAGTCAGCTTGCCAAAGCATTAGTCAAAATATCAATCTCGTCACCTTTTTGGTCCTCTTCAAGATGTGTCCTTCTTGGATTTGGACCTCGTCAAAATGTCATTTGCCTTTTCAGGATGTGTCCTTCCTGACCTTAGGCACCGTCAAACCGTCAAACTGTCAAAACTGTCAAACTATCAAAACAATTAATCTTCGGCAAACAAACATTAGCAATACAATTAAATGGCTGTTAATTTTTTGGCTATTTTGTCTTATCTTTTTATTGACTTGTCTTTTGGTCATGTTACTAGCTACCTCAAGGATGTCCCCTGAAGGATTTAGAGGTGCGATGACGTCTCATTGACCTATTTTATTTTTCTTCGACTATTGTCTGTGGATTGTCTTGACAAAAGGACTGGGGCAATTGGGCGTCTAGTATGAGTTAGGACATTCCTTGTCTATGACTGTCTGTTTTGGAAGTGGATGACCTTGCACACCTTGGTCTATGTCATACCATGGTGTTTGTTGTCCATTTGTGTCATTTTTTTACCGCCCAATGATGATTCGAGCAATTAGTACTCTGGCAAACGTTGAAGGATTTGATTTAGGAACTAACATGCATCTCATGTAGGCATTGCATTCATATCATCAACCATATCTTTTTCACTAATATTTCTTTTTCTCCGTATTCTATTCTTCTCATTCCATTTCGAGAGCACACTTGTGTTCTTGAAACCCAACTGTCCTCTCGAGGGGGCATACCGCAACCCTCCTCGTCATTCTTCCTCATCTTATCTTGCACTGGGGCATATTTTTGACTTATTTTCTTTGCCACAATGCGACAGGCTGCATTATGACAAAGAGGGGCAAATGTAGACACATAAAAATGAGCTAGGCTTGCAAGCTCTATTTCTAATCTCTTTCTTCCTAGCATAATTAAGACATTTTAATTATGTCCTTGGTCCACATTCGACTATTAATTAAATAATTCATGATTATTTAATTAATTCATATCTTTTTTATTCTTCATGATTATTAAATAAATAAATTTTATTTATTTATTTAATTACGTCACTAATTGTCTAATGTCTTTCTATAATTAAATAAATTTCCTAATTTATTTAATTATCCTTGTCCATTATGTCTTCTTGATTATTAAATAAATAACTTTATTTATTTAATATGTCTCTAATTTAAAGTCCTCTTGTAATTAAATAAATTCTTTTATTTATTTAATTATGGCCATCTTCACATTCTCCTCATTTTAAATAAAATCTTATTTATTTAAAATAAGTCCCACCACCTAAATTAAATAATTTTATTATTTAATTTCTCCTCTTTTATTGTGCTCATTTTAAATAAATCTTATTTATTTAAAATAAGTCCCTCTTTAAAAATCCCTTCTTTTGTAAATAATTTAATTTAAATTATTTATTGTCACATGACCCCACCCTTTTTGAATTAAAATAGTTTTTAATTTAAAAAGTCAACAACCCCTCTTGAATTAAATAATTTTAAATTATTATTTGATTCCCCAACAATTTCGGTTTGTGTGCCTTGTCACATGCATTGTCAACCCTTGATTTGATTTTTCTTAAAATCAATCTTGTCCATTCATTTCGAATTTGACCTAATGTTGCCCTAACCCTAATTGTGGGTTGTCATATTGAATCTTGTCCATAGATTCTAGGTCATTTATCAGTCTTTAATCTCACCCGTCCATACAAAATTGCATTTTCTATAAAATGTCAATTTTGTCTCATATCTATCACTGGCTATCCATTATTATCTCTTGTCATTTTCACATATTTCATCTCTTGCATTTTTAGATAATCTTGCATTTTCATATTTTATCATCTAACATTGTCTTTTGCAGACTTATTTACTTTGCATGTAGATTTATTCTCTTGCATTTTAGATTAAATCCTTCAACACTTGCTAGGTCATGTCATAAACTTATTTTGCTCACACAAAGGCTGAGGGCATCCATCATATTGCAGCAAGTAGAGGAGGTTCAATAGAAGTGAGCCATGGAGGAGAGAAATGGGTGAGACTGTTCTAGTCTCATTCCTTTTCTCTTCATTCCTCCTTTGCATTTTATTGACTATGATTTGATATCATTTTAGATCATTAGGGAGCATGGATGAGATTCCCATGAATCTGGCATTTAGAACACTTCTTGACAAAGACGAATGATTCCTTTTCCATGGTCGACCAATAGTAACCCATTTGAACAAGTTTCTTGGCTAAGGTTAGTCCACTTGAGTGTGTTCCATAAATACCACCATGTACCTCTTGTAAATCCTTTTCTGATTCATTGCATTCGAGACATCTAAGGAGGGTACCATCCATACCACGCTGGTATAAGATGTCAACAATTAAAGTGTAACGGGCAGATTGACAAATGAAATTTCGTTTCTGGTTTCTAGACAAGTCTAATGGTAAGACATTTTCCTTCAGGTAAGTGTAAACTTGGCCATACAATGGAGAATCGAAACTAGTTAAATGGAAAATGATTTGGGTTTCTATATTGTCATAGGCAGGAGAAAACAATTGTTCCACCAGGAAATCGTATCGTGCTTGATTCTTAGACAACTGGAGTAAGGATGCAATTGTAGCCATAGCATCTGCTGCTTTATTATCAATACGTGGAATTTGTATGAACTTGATACCAAGAAAATATTTCTTAAAATCATCCACCATCCTTTTTTAAGGTATCAACTTGTCATCCTTAGTGTGATATTCATCATTGATTTGATTTATAACAAGTTGTGAATCACCAAAAACTTGAAGTTCTGTGATTTTCCAATTCACTGCAATTTTCATGCCAATTAATAATGCCTCATACTCAGCTATGTTATTTGTGCAAGGGAACATTAGTTGATAAGATTTTGGAATTGTATGCCCTTGAGGTGTAATAAAAAGAATCCCTGCTCCTGAACCATGCTGAGTGTAGGAACCATCAAAGTAGAGTTCCCATGACTGTTTAATAGTTGTTGTGAATACATCTGCATCAGGAAAATCAATGTGTATTGGGTGTTATGCTGGCATTGGTGCTTCTGCTAACTGATCTATAATTACCTGTCCTTTTATAGCTTTGCGATCCACATACTGAATGTCAAACTCACTCAGGATCATGACCCATTTAGCTAACCTGCCAGTTAAAGTTGCCTTACTTAAGAGATATTTGAGTGGGTCAATCTTAGCCACAAGCCTTATTGTATGTGCTAGCATATAATGTCGTAACTTTTGAGAAGTGAAAACTACTGGTAAGCAAGATTTTTCAATGAAGGTGTAGTTTAGCTCATGACTAGTCAAAGTTCGACTGATGTAATAGATTGCTCATTCCTTTCCTGAGTTATCTTCTTGTGCCAATAATGCTCCTAGGGACACTTCTGCGGTAGAAATATACAATATGAGTGGTGCACCTTGAACTGGTGGAATCAATACTAGTGGATTCATTAAATATTGCTTTATCTGATCAAACGCTACTTCACATTTATCCTCCCATTTAAATGGAACATTCTTGTGCAAGAGATGAGTAAATCATAGAGTTTTATCTGCTAGTTGAGCAATAAATCTTCGGATGGATTGTAATCATCCCTGTAAAGAACGTAGTTGACTAATGTTCCTTGGTGGTGTCATATCACAAATTGCTTGTACCTTAGCTGGATCCACCTCAATTCCTTTTTCTGATACAATATTACCTAGCAACTTTCCAGATTTCACTCCAAAGACACATTTCTTTGGATTAAGTCTCACCTTGAATTGTTCCATTCTTTTGAATTTTTTTGATAAGATGTCTACATGTCCTTCCCTGGTGTTTGATTTGGCAAGGAGATCATCAACATAATCTTCCATGAATGTATGCATCATATCATGAAAAATTGTTGTCATTGCCCACTGGTATGTAGCTCATGCGTTCTTCAACCCAAATGCAATTACATTCCAGCAATAGGTACCCCAAGGACATGTGAATGTCGTTTTATCCTAATCCTCTGGTGCAATTTTGATCTAGTTGTATCCTGAAAATCTATCCATTAATGAATACATTGCATGTCCAGTAGTCAAATCAACAATCATATCTATGTTTGGCAAAGGGAAGTCATCCTTGGGACATGCTTTGTTCAAATCTCTGAAATTTTTGCAGATTCTGATTCTACCATCTGGTTTTGAAATAGGTACGATATTGGAGATCCATTCAGCATAGTCGATAGACCGAATGAATCCAACATCTAAAAGCTTCTTTAACTCTTCCTTAACCAATAATGCAACATGTGGATGCATTTTTTTGAGTTTCTATTTTACAGGTCTTGCCCCCAACATAATAGAGAGGTGATGCATGATAAGATCTGGATCCAATCCAGGCATATCCACGTAGGACCATACGAAACTAATTTGATTGTTCTTTAGAAATTCTGTGAATCCAGGAATTTCCTCTTCTGTTAGAGATGCGACCAATTGCAAGACTTTGGGCTTTTCTGCAGTACCTATATTGAGTGCCTCTGTTGGTTCTATTAGGATAGAAAACCTTTCCTGATAGTGCTCTGGAAGAGTGTCAAATTTCCCATCCTCTAGTGCCTTTGAAAGGTTTTCACTATTGGATACACTTTTTATTTTTCTCTTTTCATGATCTAATACTGCCTTTGTTAGGTTTTCACCATTAGATCTTTCTTTTATGTTATTTATTTTATAGCTGAGAAACTTGACACTTTCCTGTTGAAAACTCTGATCTTGTGATTTCCCGGTGGAACTTGTTTTTGGTTGGGATGCACAAAGGAAATTTATAATGGTTTCATCATTTGGAAAGGTTGGGACATCAATAGGTGCGGCTTGTTCCCAATCAATAAGTTCAGGATGGACCAAAGGAAATGGGCCATTGGGATGAGTAAGGTCACTAGCCGTTAGGGTCATGATACCATTATTAACGTCGTTATAGGGGAGATCTAGGATGGTATCCTCCTGTTGATTATTCGTCTCACTTTGAATCAAATAAGTTTCATTTGAGTCATGGTCTCTTTGTAAGACACAATCAGGTGGAGGCCTTGAGCTTTCCCCTTGTAAGAATGTAGGTGTGAATTTATGTATGACATCCACCCTTTTCTTTGAGGTGACAATATCATCAGAGAAGTCGTCCCACTCATACTCATTGGAATCAGTGTCAGAATTGTTTGCTTGAATTCTTAGGACCATTTCAGCTAACTCCTCTTTAGATATTGTTTGTATCACTTCTTCTTTTGCCTCTTCACTATATCCTGACCCAGTTTTATCATTTGGGTGCATTGTCTTCAGTTGGATAGGTTCAATGATACCCTCTTTTCTTTTACCTATAGGGCCATTTCCTTCATAACGCATTTGTTGCATGATAGCATAGCCTTTTCCATATTGTTTTGTGGGTAACGTGACATTTTGTATTGATTCTTCTTCATCTTTATAGAGCCAATTAAGGATAGCTCTATCTTCCATTTGATTTTCTTTAATAAATGTTCCATTAAACTTGGTGATGGGAGTTGAAGTTGAAGCTAAAGCCGTTATAGCCTGCTGTATGGATGTTGAGGGTTGACCATGGGATCTTGGAGATATGGGTAGATTAGAGAGACATAAGGAATATTCTCCCACCCCATTATATTTCAATTTTAGCTGGGTGCCAAAATTACTTATCATTTCCCTTGCTTGTTCTTTGTACATAGAGGTAGAAATGGCCAAAGCCTCTCTATTATGTGAGACGAATGTGTCCTGAGTTGCTCTTAAGTTAGAGAAAGTTTGACTGCTAATGTGATCAATAGGTATTGTTATTTCCTATCCATCATATGGAAACTTCAAGCATTGATGATAAGTGGATGGAACAACTTGCATGTCATGGATCCATGGATGACCCAAGAGTATGTTATAAGTTAGATCCCGATCTAGAACCTGACAAAAGGTATTTTTCACAATAGGTCCCACTATGATTGGTAACATGATAAGGCCTTTGGAAGTTCACTCCTCATCATCATATGCTTTGATTGTAATCTTTCTTCGTGGATCTATAGATTCCTCTAAATATCCCAAAGCTAGGACCAATTTTAAAGTAAAAATGTTCAATCCGGCTCCTCCATCTATTAGGACACATCTAATATGAGCTTTGTGAACCATGACCTCTAAGTAGAGTGATGAATTATGTGGATGGGTTATGGATGAGTCATCCTTTTCAGTAAAGGATAAACATGCGGATGAAGACAAGTGTCCCACCATGGCTTGAAATTTATTGATATCCAGATCAGGGGAGATAGTTGTATCAACAAGTGCCTTTTCCAGAATGTCCTTATGTGCAGGTGATAACTTTAAGAGATCCAAGATAGAAATTTGGGTTGACGTTTTTCGTAGTTGATCAACCAAATTGTATTGACTTGGAGGGGGGATGGCTGCTTTAGATGAGCTTCCTTTTACAATGATTTTGGATTGTCCCCTTGTCGTAGCATTGACCTCTCGATATTCCTGCTTACCTTTGATTTGGATAGCATTGATTTACTGATCATTAGTATAGATATGATTGATAATGGTATCATGAACATGATTAACATTCTTGCCCTTGTCACCCAAAGATTCCCCCTTTTGATAATTGGGGAGAGGATCCTTGAATGCCTGATGATCATCATTGGCATTATGTCCTTCAACTGTAATGGTATGGTTATCAATCAAATCTTGAACAATATTCTTTAACCCTTGGTAATTGTTTGTCTTATGACCTTTACACCTATGATAATCACAAAAGTGTGTCATTCCATGATGGTGGTTTAACTCGAGGATCATAATCTCTTTGTGGTGGCAATGTAATAGCGTCCTGATTCAATAATTCTTTGAGAATAGATTCCAAAGATTGGCCCAAGGGAGTAAAACTCCATCGATTCAAAAAATATGAAGATCTGGGCACATTTGAATTTTGATTATTGCTAAAATTAGGTCCATGATTATTAGTCATATTTCCTTGATTGGAAATATTGCCTTGGGTACTAGAATTTCCAGCATTATTACTATGTTGAACACCTGACACATTAAGGACGGTAGGCTTCACATTCACATTGTTAGCATCTACTACCCCATCATTCACAACATTTTTATTTTGAGTCCAAAATCGTGACTTGTCATTGTTGTTACTGTGGTTGTTGTTGTTGTTGTATGAATTTGAACCCTCTTTATCAATTTTCAAAACCCCCCGCTTGACTAAGGCACCTTCAATAGTAATTGCGTTTTCAATCAATTTTTCAAATGATTGAGGACAGTGAAGGTTTAGTCTGTAACTCATCTCTTGATTCAGACTATCGATAAAGATCTCCATCTTTTCTATTTCAGGAATAGGGCAGGAGTATCTAGCAAACACCCTTCTCCACCTTTGCAAAAATGTAGTGAAAGATTCCCCTACTTTTTGTTTCACCTTACAAAGATCAAGCATGGTTATCTGGTGTTGAATGTTCTAGGAGTATTGTGATATAAATTTATTTATTAACTCCTCAAAGGTTTTGATGGGGGGAGTGATCTTTGAAAGCCACTCCATGGATTTTCCACCCAAACTTCGTGGAAACAATCGCATTAAGTAGGTATCCTCATGAGCAAATTCTAAGCTCATATTTTGAAAATCCCGCACATGTTCAATGGGGTCATTTTTCCCATTGTACCTATCAAATTTAGGGATTTTGCAATGTTTTGGAAAAGAAATCATATGAAGACTCCTATCAAATGGATAAGGACATATGTCATCCAAAACATACTTCTTTGTTGCACCTCCTTGCATTTCTTTTATTTGCCCTTGTAATTCTTTTATCTATTGAGTAAGGGCATTAAATTCATTAGGAGGATTTTCAGGATCTTCTTTGATTCCTTCTGTGCCGAAATCAACAGGTAATTTAGCTCCTTGATTAGCTAAAGAAAGGAAATATCTTTCCTTGTTTCATTCTAAAATCCTCTCCATAAAAGTATGGAATTGGGGATCCTGCTCTGCTTCTTGAAGCTTTTCTTCTGTTATCTCTTCAAAATGAAAGGGATTCTCTTCCCTATCATTATTATCACCCATTTTGGTTACTGTACTTTCCCTTTCGTCTCTTATGTGCTTTTGAGATCTCGTGACAATAGGAATAAGCTTTGCCCAAATTCTACTAACTTTTAATCAAAAGAAATGAAAATAGCGCAATTTTGATGGATATGAAAGTTAAGATAGAATGAAGATTCTATAACTTTTAAAAGATTTTTAATTTTCAGCTCGTCATTCCCTGGTTGAAAGGATGAAAATCCTGTTTGCGGGAATTTAAACCAAAAATAAAAAATAAGGATGATTTTGCACTTTATGAGGTTTTGATTATAGCTTTGTAGAAAGATGGATTGGAATAAATGCCTAATGCGATGGAGTTCTCTATTGCAGAATTTGATTGGGACGAGTAGCGTATGTAATTGTAGGTTGGGGAATATAAGAAGAATGAATATTCTGACTGTGGTTGTGCCTTTGAGAAAGGGCTCTTCTTTGGAATAAAGCTCGTGAGTATAATGGTTCTACAACATAATCGTCAGTAAAACCTCTATCAAAGTCGTGATATCGATGAATAAAGGTTTTATGTTCAAGTAAAACCTTTTGACTTTGGTACAAGAATCATCTTTTTTTCAATAATTTCTTGTAGCTAAGTGGTTTCTTTGGCTTTTTGATTCATCTGAGAATGGATTTCTTAACAAAGGTTGTGGACTTCCAATCTCTTAACATGAGAGTAATCAATGTAGTTGTACATTTTGGATGATCTTTTCTAAATTAATATTTTGAAGACACATCAAGCAAGTTGTAGAATAATTTGTTTCAAAGACCAATGATAACATAAATTAAACAGAATCACTCCTATGGTCAAAAGGTCACCATAATTTCACAGCCCACATCTTAAAACTACGTCAGCTCACACAGCCTTGTCACCCCCTAAATGGCGCCCATGTTTTTGACTTTTCCAAGTCTTAACCAAAGAGAAATAATCGATGGTCAAGGTCTATGGTAGTTATATGTTGAGTATCTTGGGGGTAGATTCTTCCCTCCCCTTGCACTATGAGAATTAAGGTGTTCGGAAACTAACAAGCTATCCACTAGTTCTAAAGTTCGTAGTATGGGTTTTCATTTGGTGCGGCAAATGATATACTCCCTCAAGAGACCTCCCAACCTTTAAAACAAAGGCTTT
>CM021100.1:745584611-745718695 GCA_007115665.2 Sequoiadendron giganteum | reverse complement strand
AATCAAATTATAATTATCATGGCCTTGGTTATAAGGCTCTAGACATTGGTACTCCTTTCACCCACCCTATATCCAAAATCCCACCATCCAAATCCCAATATCCACATTCCCTATTCTCAAAATCTATCTTGGGCCCTTATGTTCCAAATCCCAAACCCTCATCCCTTCCATCTATTTTGGGTCCCTATGTCCCAAAATAAATTCTTTCATCCCCTCTATCCATCTTGGGAACTTACATTCCACAACCTATCACTCCTATTCTAAAATCTAATTATCCTCTTTATCCATCACTTCACACCCCAAATTAAGATCAACCAAGGCACACATCTTTGAAATCCTACCAACATTCTATTAACACCAACCCATAGATAACTCATACACATCATTCATATCCATCCACAAACCCCATTGCTCTTGGAATTAATTTGGATCCCAAATCTCAAATGCATAAAGCTAAAAATCCACAAAATTCCAAGGATCAACATGTCTCTTCAAAAAGACATGCAAAACAAAAAGAAAAATATGATCCAAAATCAAAAATCCCAAAGGACACAAAGGCCCATGAAGAAAAATAAAAGCCAAAATCCATGTGGATTCCAAAAGAACTCATAGAATCAATGTAGTTAAAAGAAAAATCAAAATTGGCATCTAATTTTGCTAATCCAAAAGCTTCAACCAATTATAAGTCCCCCATCCCATCTAATAATCCTTCATCATCTTCATCCATTTTGGGTACTTATGTCCCAAAATCTACATCCACTCCTCCATATAAACCTTAAAATTTAAAATCCACTTATCTTTCACAATTCCACCACCCTTCAAGGTGTGTGAAAATGCTCATCATGCCAACATTACCATCAAATCATCCACATATCTTCCATCAATCCATCCACTATCCAACATCCATGTTCTATCATTTCATCCCTCTTATCTAGTCCTTTGTATAAATCCATATCCCTCTCCATATTTCAATCCATTTGATCCCCCCTTACCATCATTATACCAACATCTATGAGCATAATATCACATAATCAAGGGATGCCATCTATTAAACTAGATTTTTGAGTCCTTCCTACCCATCCCCTTGCACTATACACTTGGAGGAAAGCTTCATCCATGCCACATACTATCCATATCATTCATCTCATATCCCTTATAATACCTCCATCATATCATATCTAAATACCCTCTCACTTTTTCCTTCTTTGATCTTGACAAGGTTAAGGATCTATATGAGCATAAAATATCTTATGTCCCTTATCCTATCCATATAATTCATCACATATCCATCATATTATCCAAATCCATCTTCCTTTCCCATATTTATCTTGATGAAGATCCTAAGTGTAAAATATTCATGCATCTATATTTTATCCACTTATCCTCCATCCCATATCCAATATCCTATCTCCATCACCCCATCTTAGCTCAGTCATCCTCTCTTTTCACCCTTGATCTTCATAAAGCTAGGGAAAAAATATCCATGCATGCTCAGGAAAATTACATCGATGTCATCCATCTATAATTGCACTACCTCCAGTGTGGGGCATATTAATCATTTTCAACTAGTCCTTGGACATCTATACTTATAATATTTTTCCACCATCTTATTTTCTCCTATCACCTATCTTCCATTCAATCTATCCATTTATCTCCTACCCACACAATTCATTTATCCTTCCATCAATTTTGGTTCTCCCTTGTCATTGGATCCCATCTATTCCTCTATCCTAACCATCCTATACTCCATCCAATATTATCTTATCCAATCCACCTATCCTTCCAATTGATTCATTCCCATCCAATCCTATCCAATGCAATAAATCCTAACCAATGGAATCCAACCTTGCAATCTAGCACACCATCCTTAAGCAATCCATCACCTTAATCCAAATCAAGCATAAATCCATTGATATACTTTAATTAAAATATCATCATAGGGATGTATCCTTCCAAATCTAGTCATCATCATCACCAATCCATCAATCAACCCAATTAATTGGTTTTTAGCTTGAATTAGAGTATAGTCCTTGTTTTCTTTTGGTTTTTTGTACATGCTTTCTTGTTGCTTGTGTGTTTTATCATTGTTTTAATTTATCATGGTCTCTTGCACTCTATTTCCACAAGGGCATCATGGTCTTACATATCATGGTATCATAAGCCATATTTTTGCAATTAAAACTTTTATCACGTACTTGGCACATTGTCATCCTAGTTCCTTATACCTTGGTGCATAATGTCAAGTACAATATCAAATCTAGGTTGCTCTTATTATTACAACATGATGATTTTCCATCCTCCCCTCTATCCACATATTTATCATCCTTATCTTCTCCCATCCATCCTCATGCATTTCATCTTTTTATCCTTCATCCTTTAGCCTTCACATCCATTTCAAGAGCAAAACTGTGTTCTCCTAATCTGCATGTGCTCTCGAGGGGGCATACTACCTCTTCGGCATCCTTCCTTATCCTCTCTAGGGAACGGGGTGTCATTCCACTAGTGCTTATCCCTTTCCTACCCACTATTTTTTATTCTTCTTTGAAATGATGTTACTTATCTTAGTCGCAACATCATCTCAAAGAGGGGAAAAATGTAGTCACCAAAAAATATTTAATTAAATAAATAATTCTTATTTATTTAATTTAACCTATGTCCCCTATCCTAACAATTAATTAAATAAATACTCATTATTTATTTAACTAATCCCCCCCTCTTCCTTTATCCATCGGATTTAATTAAGCTAACCTTTACCCTTATTTCTCTAAATCCCATTACCTTTCTTAAGTTAATTAATCCTTGATTAATTAACTTTATCCCCATCCTAAACCTCATTATCCCATTCTCCAACTTTTTACTCCACCTAAGTTAATAAAACCCTGGTCTATTAACTCAACCCATCTTCATTAATCAATTAATCCTTGATTAGTTGATCTAACCCTATCCCTAATCCTCATTACTATTATTTCCTAATTTTAAATTTCTATATCTCACCTACTCCCACTAGCCTCTTACACAAGCCACCCTATGAGTCACCCTATCTCTTACAAAAATTTAATTCCTCTCTTCCCAATGTGTGCTCGCACATATGTGAGAACACCTCCCCATTTCACTCCTATCCATCTTGTGACACTTGTCACAAGGATAATCAATCTTCATTCCTTGATCAAAACCACATCCTTATTTCAATCTCAACCCTCCATCAACCAACCAATCCTAGCCCTTAATTCCTCACCAAATTTCTATATAATGATGCCTTATCTCTCATTCTTTCAATAGAAATTCATCCCATCCTTATGCTTCTCAAATATCCATCAAATCCATCTTCATACTACCATCATCATGCTAAAATTATGAGCAACCGCATCCCTTCAATCATTGGAGCAAATCTACAAGACAAAGGTGCACCTTGTGATCTCAATCCATGAAGAGGGAGGAGGTTGTAGACACATAAAAATGACCTAGGCTTGCAAGCTCTATTTCTAATCTCTTTCTTCCTAGCATAATTAAGACATTTTAATTATGTCCTTGGTCCACATTCGACTATTAATTAAATAATTCATGATTATTTAATTAATTCATATGTTTTTTATTCTTCATGATTATTAAATAAATAAATTTTATTTATTTAATTACGTCACTAATTGTCTAATGTCTTTCTATAATTAAATAAATTTCCTAATTTATTTAATTATCCTTGTCCATTATGTCTTCTTGATTATTAAATAAATAACTTTATTTATTTAATATGTCTCTAATTTAAAGTCCTCTTGTAATTAAATAAATTCTTTTATTTATTTAATTATGGCCATCTTCACATTCTCCTCATTTTAAATAAAATCTTATTTATTTAAAATAAGTCCCACCACCTAAATTAAATAATTTTATTATTTAATTTCTCCTCTTTTATTGTGCTCATTTTAAATAAATCTTATTTATTTAAAATAAGTCCCTCTTTAAAAATCCCTTCTTTTGTAAATAATTTAATTTAAATTATTTATTGTCACATGACCCCACCCTTTTTGAATTAAAATAGTTTTTAATTTAAAAAGTCAACAACCCCTCTTGAATTAAATAATTTTAAATTATTATTTGATTCCCCAACAATTTGGTTTGTGTGCCTTGTCACATGCATTGTCAACCCTTGATTTGATTTTTCTTAAAATCAATCTTGTCCATTCATTTCGAATTTGACCTAATGTTGCCCTAACCCTAATTGTGGGTTGTCATATTGAATCTTGTCCATAGATTCTAGGTCATTTATTAGTCTTTAATCTCACCCGTCCATACAAAATTGCATTTTCTATAAAATGTCAATTTTTTCTCATATCTATCACTGGCTATCCATTATTATCTCTTGTCATTTTCACATATTTCATCTCTTACATCTCTGGTCCTTTGCATTTTTAGAATTGTTTGCATTTCATAGCATTATTATTCTCATTTAGCATAGCATAGTTTAGATTTTATTTGATATTTAGAAATGTTAGATGCTTACTAATTGCATTAGGGCATAGTATAGCATATAGTTTATCAAATCCTTCAAAGTTTGCTTAGGGCTTGTCATTTCTATTGACTTGCTCTTTCTAAATCTGAGGGCAAGTTATTTATTTCAACAAATTTAGAAGGTGTAATGGAGGTTAGTCATGGAGGATGAAGACAACCTTTGAGGTTGTTCATCTATTCCAATGCACTCCATTACCATACTTTGGGTTTTTATGTTCTGCATATTACATTGCTAACCATAGAAATTTCCCTTTTGTTACATTGGTGAACCTGACCTATTTTGACATATTTTGAAGAATTTTAGAGTTGGATCTTTCTTGTTGCAGGTGTTTTTGGCTTTTTGTTGCAGGTTTTAGCACCATTTTGTAGGTTTTCAAAGATTCAACCATATCTTTCAAACGGCTACATATTTTCAGACAAATTTGTTTTTGTAGGTTGCAGACATTATCAAGAGCCTCTTGTCCCAAAACCAGATTTTTTCAATCTGTTTTCAATTTTTAATAAATTTTTTGGTTATTTTCATGAAAAATCAATTGTGAGAGCATATTAGCGAATTTTTCAGATTTCTTTACATTTTCGGAAAGCTCATTTAATTTCAATAGGGGTTTGTTTTTTATATTTTTAATTTTCCTGCAAAATAATTCGACAAAAAACAGATCTTTAAAAATTAGGGTTTTGCAAAGATTTACTTATATCTCACACAATTTTACAGATCTGTTCACAAAACTTTTTTTGCAGGTTTGGAATGATGTCAGGAACCTAAAGTTAAAAAAATAAAATTTTTTGAAGCTGTTTTCAATTTTTAATAATTTTTTTATGATTTTTCATAAAAAAATAATTTTGGATGCAAAACAGTGAATTATTCAAGTTTCTTTACATTTCTGGAAAGCTCTTTGAATTTCAGTAAAGGTATATTTTCTATGTTTTTAATTTTAATGTAAAATGTAGTTTCAAAAATCAGATTTACTTTGACTAGCTAACCCTAGTGATCAATAATAGAAGTATCCTCTCCCCTTGCACACTTGTGTGATCTTGGGTGTAAGAGAAACTGTTATTGACTCTAGGAATTGGGCATGCACTAAGTCAAATAGGGTTAGGGCAACACTTTTTCTCTGTTTAGTAGCTTCAAGATTTTGGGTTACTAATTTTTTGTTTGCAGCTTGTGGCAAGGAGTCTAACGATTTTTACTTGTTCATTTCACAAATCTTAGACAAATTTGCATTTTACATTCATGGGTTAAAATTAACATGCATGTGTACTCATTGGGCTAAAAAGAACACAACTTGCATTACAACTCATTGGCTTAAAATGAATTTGCATTTTCATAGCATTGGGTTAAAATGAACTCTTAGTTAGCTCACACTACAAACAGTTAAAATGAACCCCATGTTTTGACAAATACTACAAACGGTTAAAATGAACTCCATGTTTTTTTTATGTTTGTCAACACATTTTGATTTGGGCTTAAAATGAACACCATGCAAGTGTGAGTTAGGATATTCATGTTTTCACTTCTTGTTTTTAAACAAGGATCGATTGAACTATGAATATTCTAATTTGCTTTTGTCAACTTTAGAAAATTGGGCCTGCTTTGGTGGGAAAAAGTACTCACCCCAAAGCGACTCAAACCGGCAACGAAGCTTTTTAGCCAAGCTACTTCCGACCGGTATATAAATGTGAATCTTAAGGGAAAGCCTAAGATTACGAGTGCAGATATGTTATACGGACCAAGTAGTACTCCCCAAAACCCTGTTGAGCTTAACCTCTTCAGGCTGGAGTGCCTCCATAATGGAGCTTAATCTTGGCCCCATGTATAACCACTCGAACGGATGTCCGAATTAAATCCCTTGTTTTAGCAAGCCAAAAACCTTCTATTCTTTGGTACAACAACGGTCGTTGTGATGACACCCGCACCTGCGCAGTTCTTAGTAGAGATGATCAATCTGCCATGGGAGTTTCATGGAGGTTGGAAGCTTGGTTGCCCTGAGAAGTGAGTGCACTGTAAGGGGGAGCCTGTGGGGCCAAGCTTCTGAATTCATCCGCTAAGGATATGCGGTTAGTGGGATCCAAAAGAATATTGTCCTTGCAGCCATAAGATTTTGTAAAATGACTTCTATGTGGTTGATTTTTAACACCATGTGTTTGCCAACTATTTTCAGACAATTCCAACAAATAAACATCAAACTTGCCAAAATCTGAAACAACTTTTCCAAACTAAAACAAATCTTTGCAATCAACCTAAAATTTTGTCAAATCACTTTTTGCAACGAATTTTCCATCATGAACCACATTTGTCAAATCAAGTCCTCAATTTTGCACACTTTGGGATAGGAAAACTTTCCTTTCTTTGTCAAACCTTTGTCTTAAAATACATTGTCATTGGACCAAGTCAAATAAATCAATCCTTAGTCATTGTCCTTTGGTGAGCTGCTTCCAACTCATAAGTCTAGTGTGGAAATCTCACCTTGTCATTTTATCATCTTGTCCTTCAAATCAGTCCTTTGACAATCCAAATCAAGACATTGGTCAAACTTTGAGTGGTTAGAAAACCTTTCCTAAAGATCATTTGGCATAAGGAATCCCCTTTTATCACTTTGCATTGTCACCTTGCATAAAGCATAGTCTCATTTCATCCACCATCATGTCTTCAAATCACTATGACATGCTTGCTAGTCAAATTGAATGTCAATTCAATAGTAAGGGTCAAGCACAACTTGCTAGGGAATTCAAAATACTATACCTTCAATCCAAGTCCAAATTTACAACCCCTAGCCCTCCATCCATCTATCCATCTTGCCAACAATCCATGAGTCCTAGTCCTCTATCCATCTACTATCAAGAGTCCCCTAACACCATCCATGGCACTAAGTCACAACAAACTTCCATTAGTCAAACCCACCCTAACTTTGACAAGGGAAATCAACCATCCATCAATCCAAACCAACTATCCATGTCATATCCTAATCCTCCATCCACATCACATCCTAATCCTTTATCCATGTCATATCCTTGTCATGAAGTCATGTCCTATTCTAATCCTAGTCCTTCATCCCTCAACCTAGTCCAACATGCACCAATCCATTTCAAGACACTCCATTGGATCATGAAAACACATCTAGTCATGGTCTCCAAAGTCCCATCTCCTTGCATACACTTGAGGATACATGTCAAGAAGCAAGTCCAAAGCACAACATCATAACATCACCGTCATGTCAAGATCAAAGTAGTCCATTCCATGACCCCATCTTTACATCCATTCAAGAAGTCCTCCTAGACCATCATGGCATACCAAATACACCTATCCTTGGTCAAGAGTCCATCCAAAACCATTTCATTCAAGATGAACCTATCATTGGTCAAGAGTCCATCCAAAACCATGTCATTCAAGATGAACCTATCCTTGGTCAAGAGTCCATCCAAAACCATGTCATTCAAGACAAACCTATCCTTGGTCAAGACCCTATTTTTGATCATGTCATTTCAACTGAGCCCATCTTTGATCAAGACACTAATTTTGAAGAAGTCCAAAATGATCCACTCCTTGACCTATATGCCATTCATGATGAAACACTTGAAGATGACCCTTTCCAAGCTTCCAACATTGACACTACCAACAATGAGACACTTGCCTCCATGGGACACATAGAGGATTTACCAATAGAACAAGAGTCTCCTAGCATGGACATATTTGCAAATGATCAAGCTATAACTAAATTCAGTGGGCTCTATGACAATGACCATGAAGACGGTTTTGACATAGACTTGGAAGCACCAACAGAATCATCAGAATTTGATATGACAGGAAATCAAATCGAAGATGTCAGTCAAAAATCTGTCCAATATGTCAATGAAGCTACAACATCCTATCAATTAGGATCATCTATCTTTGTCAGAGCAGGCTTTCTCACAGATGAGAAGATTTCAAGCAATCATTTCCACAATAAAGATGGGTTAGCATCTTGCTTCCACAATAACAAGTATCCCATCACCAACAAAATCTGTCAAAACATGCATTATCAAGGCAAAGGATTAGGCCTACATGAACAAGGCATTATTGAACCTATACAAGTTCAAGCAAATTACAAACATCAAGGTCTTGGTTATTCATCAGTCAGAAAATCTAATGATGTTAATGATACCTCCTCGATATTGGGGGCAACTTTATCTAATACAAACATCAAAATGGACGTCATGAGTAGTCCTTGTCATAAGGTTGTTGCCAACACTCCTTCCATCCACACCATACATCGCCATTCCAACAAGAATAAGCCTTCCATTTGGAACCAACAAAAGCAAAATTATTACAAGTCTAAAGTCCAAAATCAAATGTCAAAAGCCATCAAATCAGACAAAAAGTCAAGTGGACGAATGAAGCTAAAATGGATCCCAAAACAAAGTGAGTCAAGTCAAGAAAAGAATAAACCAGGCAATGAAAATATGCCCAATCCTAAAGTCAAGAAAAATGTGGAGCCACAGCATAAGAGGACTCCCACATATAATCAATGTCCACCTCCTTCAAAATGGCCATCAAACAAGACATATAAAAGTGTTGGTTCCAAACGCTATCAAAGATCCAACCTCCATCATCAATTAACCCAAGTTTGGAGAATAAAAACGGCTACATCCAAACATCCCACCAACCCGTCCATGTCCACCGTCATCTATCATAATCCTACATCATCCTTAAATACCAAACGTCCCATGTCACAAATCCATCGCATCTTGGCAGCAATGCTTTATCATAAGGACTCTCATGAAACTCTATCACGATGTGCGTATTTTGATAAGGCCAACTCTAGTATCAAAAATGATCACAATGACATCAATCAGCTCTATGCAAGTGCTATCATCCTGACAAGGCAACTACTTCAGAAAGATCATTATTGGCATGTCATGACACCAGTCTCTACATCGGCATCGTCAAAAGCTTCAGCATAGTCAGAGGTCATGTAAAGCATCAAGACTATTCAGCAAAAATTCAAAAATACAAAAAAATTGACAAAGATAAAAAAAGACAAAAATAAGTACCATGATGAAAACCTGACAAACAGGCATCACGTGTAGAATAAATCATCTATGTGGACCATTACACTTGGGGGCAAGTTGTCTCATCTCCCATGCATTTCCCATGACATTTTCCATTCACCCATCTAAACCTTATCGCGTCCATCCATTTTTCCCACCTACTTTGATCTTGACAAAGACTGGGGCAAAAATACAAATCATGCTTTGGAAATTTTTTTGACATGTCTATCTTTTGGTCATACACTAGTCACAAAGTATCATGTCATTACCTTCATAGCCTCTATTTCACTATGCTACATCATCCTTGGAGACCATATGATAATTCTCCTAGTCCAAGTCATCAGTCTCTCTTGCTTTATACCTATCACCCATCTTGGTTTCCCTTGTCAATGGTTTATAGATCCTCCGTCATCCCATTTAGTCCTCACTTAAGTCATTCAAAATGCAACAATATGGAAAACCTGGCGCATTATCCAAAACATTCCTTGGCTTTGTCCCTAGACCTGCTGCAGACTTTTATACTCTTGTCAAATAATATCATTGTCATCTTCACGTTGTTTCGGGATGTGTCCTTCCCACGTCAAACAACATTTGTCATTTTCAAGTTGTTTCGGGATGTGTCCTTCCCACGTCAAACAACGTTGTCATCGTCATCATCACCTATCCGTCGGTATTCAGCTTGGCTAGCAGCAAAATCATGGTTGTCCTTGGATTCATGTGCGTTAGCATCATTCACATGCATTTGTCATAATTTTCGTAAAACATCAAAAAAATCATAAAAATCTGAAAAAGTCCTAATTTAATCCTAAAAATTGTATAAAGTCCTGGAAAAAGACCTAAAAATTGAAAAATGTCCTGAGAAAATACAAAAACAAAGTCAAAGTCAATCTGATCAATTCAATCAATCACATCAATCAATCGTTTGTCCATGTCTGAACTACGTTGTCTCTGCGCATTTGCTACGTAGGCAAGATTCATCTTTGAATCCCCGAGATATTAGGTCAGTCCTTTTAGGTTTGTCAAAATAAAATCATAAGTCAAACATGGTTGCGTCAGTCAAATAAAGTGGACATAGTCACACTTGACACAAGACAGTCATTCAAAACGTCACTGTCAAAATTGGTCAAAATTAGACAACATAAGCCACTCAATCATACAGTCAAAATCAGTCAACTTGCCAAAGCATTAGTCAAAATATCAATCTCGTCACCTTTTTGGTCCTCTTCAAGATGTGTCCTTCTTGGATTTGGACCTCGTCAAAATGTCATTTGCCTTTTCAGGATGTGTCCTTCCTGACCTTAGGCACCGTCAAACCGTCAAACTGTCAAAACTGTCAAACTATCAAAACAATTAATCTTCGGCAAACAAACATTGGCAATACAATTAAATGGCTGTTAATTTTTTGGCTATTTTGTCTTATCTTTTTATTGACTTGTCTTTTGGTCATGTTACTAGCTACCTCAAGGATGTCCCCTGAAGGATTTAGAGGTGTGATGACGTCTCATTGACCTATTTTATTTTTCTTCGACTATTGTCTGTGGATTGTCTTGACAAAAGGACTGGGGCAATTGGGCATCTAGTATGAGTTAGGACATTCCTTATCTATGACTGTCTGTTTTGGAAGTGGATGACCTTGCACACCTTGGTCTATGTCATACCATGGTGTTTGTTGTCCATTTGTGTCATTTTTTTACCGCCCAATGATGATTCGAGCAATTAGTACTCTGGCAAACGTTGAAGGATTTGATTTAGGAACTAACATGCATCTCATGTAGGCATTGCATTCATATCATCAACCATATCTTTTTCACTAATATTTCTTTTTCTCCGTATTCTATTCATTCCATTTCGAGATCACACTTGTGTTCTTGAAACCCAACTGTCCTCTCGAGGGGGCATACCGCAACCCTCCTCGTCATTCTTCCTCATCTTATCTTGCACTGGGGCATATTTTTGACTTATTTTCTTTGCCACAATGCGACAGGCTGCATTATGACAAAGAGGGGCAAATGTAGACACATAAAAATGACCTAGGCTTGCAAGCTCTATTTCTAATCTCTTTCTTCCTAGCATAATTAAGACATTTTAATTATGTCCTTGGTCCACATTCGACTATTAATTAAATAATTCATGATTATTTAATTAATTCATATGTTTTTTATTCTTCATGATTATTAAATAAATAAATTTTATTTATTTAATTACGTCACTAATTGTCTAATGTCTTTCTATAATTAAATAAATTTCCTAATTTATTTAATTATCCTTGTCCATTATGTCTTCTTGATTATTAAATAAATAACTTTATTTATTTAATATGTCTCTAATTTAAAGTCCTCTTGTAATTAAATAAATTCTTTTATTTATTTAATTATGGCCATCTTCACATTCTCCTCATTTTAAATAAAATCTTATTTATTTAAAATAAGTCCCACCACCTAAATTAAATAATTTTATTATTTAATTTCTCCTCTTTTATTGTGCTCATTTTAAATAAATCTTATTTATTTAAAATAAGTCCCTCTTTAAAAATCCCTTCTTTTGTAAATAATTTAATTTAAATTATTTATTGTCACATGACCCCACCCTTTTTGAATTAAAATAGTTTTTAATTTAAAAAGTCAACAACCCCTCTTGAATTAAATAATTTTAAATTATTATTTGATTCCCCAACAATTTCGGTTTGTGTGCCTTGTCACATGCATTGTCAACCCTTGATTTGATTTTTCTTAAAATCAATCTTGTCCATTCATTTCGAATTTGACCTAATGTTGCCCTAACCCTAATTGTGGGTTGTCATATTGAATCTTGTCCATAGATTCTAGGTCATTTATCAGTCTTTAATCTCACCCGTCCATACAAAATTGCATTTTCTATAAAATGTCAATTTTGTCTCATATCTATCACTGGCTATCCATTATTATCTCTTGTCATTTTCACATATTTCATCTCTTACATCTCTTGTCCTTTGCATTTTTAGAATTGTTTGCATTTCATAGCATTATTATTCTCATTTAGCATAGCATAGTTTAGATTTCATTTGATATTTAGAAATGTTAGATGCTTACTAATTGCATTAGGGCATAGTATAGCATATAGTTTATCAAATCCTTCAATGTTTGCTTAGGGCTTGTCATTTCTATTGACTTGCTCTTTGTAAATCTGAGGGCAAGTTATTTATTTCAGCAAATTTAGAAGGTGTAATGGAGGTTAGTCATGGAGGATGAAGACAACCTTTGAGGTTGTTCATCTATTCCAATGCACTCCATTACCATACTTTGGGTTTTTATGTTCTGCATATTACATTGCTAACCATAGAAATTTCCCTTTGTTACAGAGGTATGAAGGTATAACATTCTTGTGTTTATTTCTTATTCATTTTCATATATTTCACTCCATATTCATCTTTCCCATCTTCACCACTTTTATCCTTAGATGATTTTTGACCTGCAATTGACTCATCAGCATTTTAGAACTTGTCTTGAACTTATCTTCATGATTTCTTACATTTTCCAAGTCTTCTCTCATATTTACCACTTCTTGTTTCAACCTAGTGTACTCATCAATTTTTATTTTTACCATAGTATTTAGGAATTATTAAATTCTTTTCTTTTCTTCCACTTGTAATCTTAATCTGATGATGTCTTCCTTTTCTTTCCTCAATTGTTCATTAACTTCCTTATGCCTTTCTCTAAATTTATTGATCTTCTCTCTTAGTTTCTTGATGCATTCATTAGCTTCATTGAGATTTTCCTTTAGATCTTATTTTCACCTTCAACTCTTTCAAGAACTCCAAGAGAAACTTTTAGTTCTCCATCCTTGTCAAGTATGCAACCATTATTAGCCATGTATTCAATTTCCAAGATCTTCCCAAAGCGATTAAGCTCCTTTAGGGGAACCAAGCTTTGATACCAATTGTTGAACACACAAAATATTGAGAGGGGGATGAAACAATATTCCTAAAAACCATTTAATTACTAACCATATAATTAACATAGAATACATATAAATTAATATAAAAGAAAGCATAAATAGCCCATATCACATACAACACATAAACACCAAAATTTTTATTTGAAAATTATAAGATGGGAAAAACCACGGTGAGTATTAGCTCACAATATAGTGTGACCAGCCATAAAATATTACATAAAATCTCACTACTAGGTGGACTCACTCTCCAAGAGAACTTACTATTCATAGTAAAAGGTGAGATAAAAAAGTGGCTATACAACCAAGATTTGAACTGATACAAAATGTATTTGACATATACTGAATTTAGTTCCTTTGAAACTCAATATTATTACCCAAAACACTTTTCCTATTATAGAATACAACTCTCTATGCAGTATTACTTTCGCACAACCTTTTCTCAATCTTTTGTGAAATTTATTTTTTCTGCTTAATATTCAGATCACATCTCTATCATCCTCCATGTCAAAAAATCAAAATGATCTTCTATATATCAACATAATTTCAAACATTAATTAGGTCAGCCTAATTAGATGTCACCTAAGGTAATTCAAAATGTGCCGTGTTGACACCCAATTCAAATAAAATTACCTTTGCAAAAAAACACATGTGATATAGGTTGGCATGGATGTATAATAGCTTCTTATTGCATTTGCATCACGATATTAAACTCTAAAAACTTTGCATATTGTAGGTCATCTAGGCATAAGACCTACAAAAATACTTCAACTAATCACCAATCACAAGACACGTGGATCTCAAAATATCATGCCAACTAGAAATCTCAAATCATACACACATGTAAACATTCTCCTAAAACTGCAATACCTAACACAAATTCATGGAGGAGCACAGATAGAATAGATCATACTCATTACACATAAACTAATAAAACCTTATATATTGAACTTTTGTTACATGCAAATTTTGAACCATTTTCTTAGACCAACTAAAATTCTAAATTTAGAAACCACAGTCACCCATAAACAACATATTAGAACCACAAATAAGGATCTATACATGGAATGAAATACTAACCAATCTATGGTAGGTATAGAAAGAAAAAATTATCGGTGGAGATACATAGTCAATTCACTCATGCAGAATGTTCTCCATACCATTTTGATATTCACCATGTAGCATTAACATCAATGACAACACATAATTTCTTCATTCTTTCAACACCCACTATTGGTTTTATTTTGTCAGGTTTGGTTTTAATTTTTATAAAGTGGAATTTTCCACATCATATTTATTTTTTCTCTCATCTAAACTTTGATTTATTTCATTCAATTCAACCTCTATTTGTTTATCCTCTTTTCTTGTAGATGTAGAGGTAGATTTTTTTATTCTTTTTTCTAATTCATTGCTCTTGTTATCAGTTGCTTTCCTCTTTTCTTTATCATTTGGTAGGTCTACCTATAAATTTTATATTTGAATATGTAACATTTTTTTCTCTCTTACTTTAGTAGTGATGTGTACACCAATTCATTGTTCTTTGATACATTAATTTTTCAAAAAAAATATATCAAGAAAAATCCAGTTGGAAACTACTCACCTAAAATTCAGAGTGATCCATCTGATTCTTTGGTTTATTTTAAATTGTGGGAACAACAAACATGTACTCCATGATTTCTTTCTTTTGGTCAAATGTGGGTAATACCCTAGTTTTTGTAAGATCTAAAGTTATAGTAGATAAAATATCTCTCAATTGTGTCCTTTCTTTTTAATATATTTTTTATTTCTTTTTGAACTCATCATTATAACCAAAACTTGGGGAAATATAAATAATAGAATTCTTGAATGGTGAGGGATTATTTGTAGTTTCTAATGCTACTATAACCACACTAACTAGAGGAGTGCCTAGAAATAACTCCTTTGAGGTGGAACTAGAAATTAAGGTAGTGGTACTGTTGATGGTGTTTTTTTTACAACAACAACTTAGACATAATATAAAATATCCTATCTCTCTTGAAAGGTTGATCTCTATGAAAAAAGAGATAACCCCAAGGTCTCTTGGGTGTCAGGTCATGACAGTGTAGTGGAACCACTCAGTGATAAATTTGAAAATGCTAGTAATCACAAAGGGACCTTACAAATCAAATGTTGGAGACTCTAAAATTATCAGATTTTGGAACAAAGTGATAGTTGAGTTCCTCCTTTAACCGCAGTTCAAAGAAATGGAAAAAGGTAAGGGTTTCAGATATCCTAAGATTGATATTACTTCTAAGATCAATAATACTAATGAAGAAATACTTGGAATGGACCAATCCCTTTAAAAGTAATTTCTATTTAACCCAGGCTATACCTACAATCTCATAGAAACAATGCTATCTTCTAAGGAATTAAATATTTTCTAATTATGCACATTCATCCATGCCAACCTTAGTTTTGTAGTTGACATGCGCAAGTACCCACAATTGCACTAATCACATAAATAACAGGTACAGGTTGACCTTGCACAAAATCCCACAATCAAGAAGCTGCCCAAAGTATGAGCTAGAGATTGCTACAACACTCCAAGCATTAAATCAGAAGCACCATTAAATTATTTACTATAAATCTAAAATACATTCAGATATTTTAAAGTAATTTGGAAGATAGAATAAGAACCATGCAAGACAAATAAATCCAAAGAAGACACCAATAATAACACAATGTCTTCACTTGTATTAAATCACCAGTAATAACAACAATTCTGATATTCTATGTTACAAAATTTGCTTGAAACTAACTCCTAATTCTTCTAATCAACTATCTAACCCTTTACAAACTTGTCTAACCTTTATTTTCCAACAATAACCTACCTTTTTTTTAACCCCCCAAAAAATGAGGTGAAATGCCACACTTATAGAGATCCTGTGCCATGCTGCCTCGAGCTAGGGTTATAGAGAAGGTCGACCACCAGCCATATCGACCCAAATATCCCACAATAAATCATCATCCTACAATGAATATATGAGGAACCCTTCAGATCAGCCTGGGATCTCTACAAATCGTGATTCAGATCAAACAAACCCTGCAGGTCCCTTCGCCATTAATGTCCCACCGGTGTGAAGCAGAAGAAGGGTAATGCGCACGTCATATGAGTGTAAATATGAGCCACTGACCAACAGTTGAGTTGGGCCTCCCCAATGACTCTGATCGAGTTAGACTAGTTTGAATTCCCCCACATCATGCCCAACTAAGAAAAACAACCCTCAAACACGTTGACCTAGCTGTGTACGAGTGAGTTTCACCTACCCACAACCGCAAACTGTAACTGGCTGGAATATTGTAAATCCCATAAAGTACACCCATTTATTCCTCTTGGCCTCAACAACAAAAAATTTCCTAATCCAACTGCATTCAAAGTGACCACCATTAATATTCATTATGACATGAAAATATGTGTTAATCAATCATAAACAACATCCTAATCATCAAAGGAATCCAGAATAGCCATCAGAATCCAATAAAACTTCATTAAAGCAACACACTTCCAAGGTTTGGGATTCTCGCCACCTCGCAGAATTCAAGTCAAGAAGGAATTTTGGGAAATTATGGGCTAGGCGGATTTTAGCAAGAGAAGCACAAAAATCACCAAAAGGCCAATCACTCATCAGTCAAAACTCCAGAAATATCTGCACATATCATTAAATCATACAAATCCATCATGCAATGTAGAACCATTAACAGTCAGACTATGAATCTTCTCAATCATTGAAAAATAGCAGACTTTCAGAAAAATCCGACAGGGATGAAAATCACTGAAACCAAGAAAACTTAGCATATCAAGAGAAAATGAAGCATGGATGGATTATCAATATTTTCCCAAGGTAATGGATTCCTATGAAGTCAACACAATTCTCATGTCGTTGACCAACAATCTAGCCTCCCAATGCCCCCAAAGTGACCAAAACCATGCTACCACACCACTCACCCAACCATCCTGGTAACACGGTAATCCACAACATTGAAAGCCAAGCACGAAGTCCCTAAGATATGGTGGTGAACTACACAACTATGACTTGGCTCAAAGACACCTGCAGTATCAAGGTAAACCATGCTACCATGCTAGATAGACTAACCCCACGCTACCGTGTCGGGTATGAAAGCCCCCTACGATAAGGCAGTACCACCGCACAACCACGACCCAGACACAAATCCCTCGCTGTGTCAAGGTAAACAATTCAAAGATGCAAACCAAGGAAACAAAGGAATGAAGGGAAAATCAAAAAAAATTGGGGAAGAAAAAATTCCATGAAGCACCAAAATCTCTGAAGATAGTGCAAAATCAGCTCCGTCGGGCTTTTAAGTAGCTAGGGAAATCTGCCTAAGGGTAAAAATCTCAAAAAGAGGGAAAAACTTGAAATTGTCCAAAATACTTAGAATTATCAAAGTGTTAGCATAATGAAGGCACTTTACAAGCAAGATAAACATTTAGGAACATTGTAAAGTAACCCAAATCCAGGACCAAAGCAGAAAAAACCCAAAAGAACTCAAGATTTTCAAAGACAAGCTCAAAAAAAGGGCAAGGCCACAAAAAAATCCAAAAGGCCAGGCAAAAGAGGGTCCCTAATTTTAGTGAGGTGTGTGTGCAAACTTGCAGAATAAATGGCTACTCCGCTGGGGAAATGCTCCAAAGCATTTCAATGACAAACTAGAATCAACCCAGAATCTTTGGTTTTGCAGACCAGATATGGATGGACTAGGCTACCTATGGACAAGGTTTCAAAAATCAGAAACAAGAAAACATTTCCTGTACTAGGGTCGAAGTGTGTGTATATGCATTCATTTCCTTTTCCCTTAGTGGTAAAAGGGACCAAACTTAGTCTGATAGGGCTACATAAGGATTCCAACTCCAAAAGCAACCTAGATAGAGCCTCACTGTCACTCAGGCATCCATAGCCCAGCGAGGTTATCACTGTGACCCTCCCTAGTATAGCTCTACTATCAGCCAGGCATCCATAGCCTAGGTAGAGATACTAGGATACCCCTAATAAGGTGAACATTTATTTTGATTTTCTTCATTTTCTTTTCTTTTGCTTTTCTTTTGATATTCTCTTTGAGATCTTTTAAACCTTCTCTTTCACCTTTCAAGCAATGAAGCTTGCACTTAGGGATGAGAACCACAGCACCACTGGAGAATAATATAAGATTTTTCACCCAATCAAATCTCACAAGGCCCATATGCAACCTTGGAAACCTTAAGATTTGTGTGTACGTATGAGACCCAAATACATTCTGGAATTCGACTTAATCAAGTGACTCCAATTCCAAGCATATGCAACATCAGACAAAGGAAATCCACCAATTAACTCTGAAAAGATGATTGGAGTTTGTAAAAGAAATTCCGAGAATAGCCCCAAGCAAGCAACCAATCATATAGATGCAACAAGCCCAAAAGAAAGCAAGAAAACCCCATAGCAGGAGCAGAGTAGAAAGCAAAACCAACTAAAGTAGACCTACCCTAACCAAAAGAAAAAATAGAACAAAAAGGAAACCCAACCTACTCATGTACAAGGAAAGAGCTGTAAACAACTCGGGACTTGAAATAATGCTTCAAATACTGCCCATTGATAGGAAGTGGGCTATCCTCTCCAGTGAGAGTTTTCAAACAAAAAGCATTATCTCCTAGAATCTCTGCAATCTGATAAGGGTTGAGCCAAAGTCTATCGAATTTCCCATGCTCTCCTTTTTATTCATGGGATTTATCCCAGTATAGAACCAAGTCAGAGATTCTAAAGGCTTTCACCTTGTCTCTACTATCAGACCATCTTTTCACTACACCTTGATGCTTGGAAAAGTTTTCTAAGGCTTATTCTCTTCTCTCTTCGAGGTGTAACAGTTCAGTTAAGCGGACTTCACGCTTATCCTCTCCATCAAAATATTCATTGATAAATTGCAGGGTAGGGATCTTTAGCTGGATGGGAAATATAGGTTCCAAGCCATACACTAAGTCATAAGGAGAGGTTCCTAGGGATGTCTTTCACCTAGTATGATCTGCCCAAAGAGAAAATCTAAGCTGAGTGTGCTAATATTTAGGGTTCTTCTCTAGTAGCTTAGAGATGACTGTCAACAGATTCTTGTTGGAAGACTTAGCCAAACCATTTCCCTATGGGTAGTAATTAGAGGCAAATTTTATGACAATTCCATGATCAAAAGCCCAGTTAGAAAATTTTAATGATGCAAATGCAAGACCATTATCACAAAATAAAGCCAATGGACATCCAAAGTGATTCATAATACCTGACTCTACAAAATTGATTGCCACCTTAGAAGTGCATTGCTTGCATGCAAGATCCTCGGTCCACCTAGTAAAGTAATCAGTTATAGTAAGAATATACCTATGGCCTATAGAGGAAGGTGGATTGATTGAACCTATGAAGTCCATTCCCCATTGTGTAAGTGGATTTACCTCTATGACTGACTGAAGTGGAAGGGTTGCACATTTCTCCCTACTTGCTACAGTGTGACACACATGACACGTCCTCACATGTTATGTGTATATTTGAACAAGGTAGGCCAATAATAGCCTGCCCTCAGGATTTGATTTGTAGTGGAAGGTGTCGAGCCATGACCTGTGCCATATTTTCCATGAAATTCAGACATCACCCTTCCATCTTCTTCCTTCCCTAGGCACCTCAAATAAACCCCCTCATGATTTCTCTTATAAAAGACATCTCCTTTCATCATAAAACTGCCACTCTTCAAATGGAGAGCTCTGGTTTGTACTGCATCAAGGTGTTCAGGACACTACTGGTTCAATAGATAGTAGATGATTTCATCATACCAGTCTCTTGGAGACACTTCTTGGAGGTGATATTACTGAGCTGTGAAGTTAGGACCCATCTCAGCCATTGTCTTTTTCAGTCCCTGCCCTCTCTCCAATTTCATAGGCTAGATCTCAATATCATATTCCTGTAACATAGTTACCCAGTTAGCCCCGTGTTCTCCCAATTCATTCTGCATTATTAAGGGCTTTACCATAGGATTAGGTAGTATAGCAAGGACCTTATTTCTAAAGATATAGTGTCTGAATTTCTTTACTGCTCAGACTAGGGAATAAGCCTATTTTTCTACTTTAGGATACCTCAGTTCTACATCCTTGAAAGGAGAAATCATAAAGCATATGGGATGTTCATTCCCTTGGTCATACTTTTGGGTCAGCATGCCAACACATAAATGTTCTAAAGAAAATGAATATATATAAAAGGGTTTGGCATAATCAGGACCTACCAATACTGGAGCTTCAACAATAGCTCTCTTGATTTTCATATAGTCCTCCCTATCTTTTGCACTCCATTCAACCTTTGCTTCCTGTTTCAACATGGCATTCAAGGGATTTACTATTTCTACAAATTCAGTGATAAACTTTCTGATGAAGTTGATTTTCCCAAAGAATGACTTTATTTCCTTTTTTCTTGTAGGAGTTTGAATGTTTAGTATAGCATCTACCTATTCTAGATCAATGGAAATACCTTGTTTTGAAACAACATTCCCTAATAGCTTTCCCTCAGTGACTCCAAAGATGAACTTCTTGGGATTAAGAGAGATGCCAAAATCTCTGCACCTTTGGAATACTTGGCATAAATCTGCAATATAATCACCTCTCCTCTTAGAAAATACTATCAAATCATCCATGTAAATGATGATGCACATACCAATGATGTCCTTGAAAGCAAAATCCATTTCCCTCTGGAATGTAGCCCTGACATTGATTAATCCAAAGGGCATTCTTCTATAAGAAAAAGTTCCACTTTTTGTAGTAAAGTTAGTTTTGTGCCTATCCTCATATTGTACCATAACTTGATTGTATCTAGAGTACCCATCTAGAAAAGACATCATCGAAGACCCATTAACAATTTGAAGTACTTCATCCAGTGATGGGACTAGACAATTATCCTTCTCTGATGCCTTGTTAAGGTTCTTGAAATCAACACACTGTCCGATTTCAACATTTTTCTTCCTTACTAGAACCAATTTTGCAACCCATGTGGAATGTTTTACTAGGAATATGATAAGTTTGCAAGGAATCAATAATTCCTCTCCTTTCCTTTGGATTGCACACTTTACCAATAAAGACATTTTTGACACCCTCTTGGGTCTCCATGTTGTATGTTTCACATTGACTGCTGAGAGATTCCCTTTTCACTTGTTGTTCTTGACCTTTTATCTTATCCAAATCAAAAATTCATTCTAATTGCGCCATCCCCCTTGGGATAGTATTAGTTTTTAGGTTAATGACCCCTTCTAGGTCCATTTCAGCCTCTTGAGATTTTACCTCATCAATCACCTAGGAAGTAAACACATCACAACTAGTGATGAAATCAAGAATATGCTTGTTATCCTCAAACACCTGGAAATTTGTGACATTGTCAAACACTGAGGGTATTGGGGTGAGCTCCATAGTGGGATTTTTCAAACCTGAGAGAGATGAAGGCAGCAATGTACTTGCTTCCTCTACCAAAGAATTGACAATTTTAGTCTTACCTTGGGGGATCAATTGAATGTTGAAGGCATCAAATCCTTCAATGAGATCCCATACTCTATGTATGTAGTTGGTCATTCTTCTGCCATGGCATGAGTATTGTTTCCTTACCTGTTTAACTACCAGCTCAGAATCTCCAAACACTTGCAATATCCTGACTTCCTTTCTCAAGGCCATTAATAATCCATGGAACAAAGCCTCATATTCAACTACATTAATAGTGCATTGGAATTGAAGTCTATGAGCAGAAAAATAGGTTTTACCTTTAGGGCTGATCGGTTCAAATCCTGCTCTAGCACCATGCTTTGATTTGAATCCATCAAATCTCAATATCCAACAAGCATTAGCTCATGATTTCTTCAGACTAACCTTGTCCTTTATACTACCCAGAGGCTCTTCAGGAGGCCTTGGGCTCTTCAATTTTAGATCATTCTGAATTCTCTATATATCTAGCTTGATAGATGGAGACAAATTAATGCATCTTTGTATCTGATCCACTGCAGTTTGGCAGAGGAAACAATCTAGCTCAGAGTGAGGGGCATTGTGAACTCTGGACCAATTTGGGAACAACAATTCCTTAAAATCCATATTTCTACCCAGTTGAAACTGATCCTCCACACACTTTTGGATAAACTCTTGGAAATTATCTAGCAAGCTGAGTTGTCTATCTTCCCGATCACCAAGTTCCTTTGTTTGTTCAATTAGTGCTTCAAAAATGTTGGCTCTTGATGTAGATTCATCACAGAAGCCTTGAAACATAAAAAATTCTTCTATGTCTGAAATAGGGGTGGCCAGGACATATTTCTCCATGCTGACCTTTGACACCAATATCTCATTCGAAATATTCTGATATTCACTGATCACATACTTCATTCTAGGTTCTCTTTCAATTCTCATTTGATTTGGGACTTCTTTCCAAGGGAGCCACATGTGAGAATTATCTATGGATGTATATCCATTTAGTGCCTTAGTGAAATCTTGGCCCAAGATCAAACCATAAGTGTTAAGAATATCTGCCACCTGAATATTAAGTACTTGTTTCACTCTAGGATCTAAAGCAACTTGCATGGGGATCATGTTTAGTTCTCCCACTATATTTACCTTTGTCTTGTCTAATTGGGTGACCTTCTTCTGAGAGGCTGTAGAGGTAATACCTAGAGCCCTATAGATAGAAAAAGGCATGAAGTTTGTAGATGATCTTGAATCCAAAAGACAATTGTGCAGATTCTTCCCAAAGATATGAATATAAATCAAGAAAGGAGGGGTTTCCATCTTGCCTTTAAACAAACCTAATTGAGTGTCAACTTGTGCAAATTGTTTCTTATCCTTTTCTTTACCCCTATCTCTAGGTTGTGTTTGACTTGGACCTTTAGGTTCTTGTTAACTAGGGGGCATGCCGATTGCCTCGTTGACTACTACTCTATGTGGTGTTGTACTTGAATTGAAAGACCCTAGGACTACATTTCTGATTTTAGGAACCCTTAACAACTCAAAATTAGAGAGATTCACCTTTACTTTCCTAAGTTTTTCAGTCACATAGTCACCTAGTTGTCCCACATTCATGTCAATGTGGGTCTCCTTAGAATGACCGGTCTACTTATTCTTTGCTGCATCGACATTGCTTCCGTTTGACATATCAGGTTGTCCTACTTTTGAAAAGTATTGTGTTGGCACCTGAGGATAAGATGGATTATTTTTGGCATGGGGGTATGGTGGAGTGGTAAAATTGTTTGCAGGAATAGATGTGGTAAATGGGCCTCCAGCTTATGGATTCTTGTTAGGCCTATTCCTCAAATTATAATTTCTTGTAGGTTGCTGAAACATCTATACTTCTTCAATACCAGCCTCCTCTTCATCTAAGGGGACATTATCATTTTAATTTCCCTCACTAAATAATTGAGAGATTTCAACTTCATTGAACACTTGTTCAGCCACCTAATTTTGACTAGTTGACTCATCCTTTGGTTCATTCTCTTCATCCTTTGGGAAAGGAGCATGATTCAACACCAAAACTGGGGAATCATATGGATTTGAGGGTACCAACTCTCGACCAGTGGAATTGTTTTCAACTTCATACTGAAAGATGGAAGCAATAGTTTGAAATTCAGAACAATCCAACTTAGAGTGTTGGCTTGTCTTGTGAAGCCTGCAACACCCTGACAAAGCTAGTTTGGCTAGATATACTCCACTCAAAGGTTTCTCTTGATTGAAAGGTTGGTCCGGTGGAGTGGGGACTCCTCCATTATTAGGTTTGGTATTCAATGATGTATTTTTCCTAGGTGGCTGTCTCCTTTCAAACCCTTTTCCACCTTATTGACCTCTATCAAAGTTTTGATAAGAACCCTGACCTCTTTCAAAATTTTGATTTCTATAAGAATGCTTCCCTCATGCAACATCTTGATTCTCCCTATTGTAATTTGATTGCATGATCCTTTGAGAGACTTGGAGTTGGTTGTTCTAGCTCCTCAAGTAGGTTATCTCCATATTTAGCTTCTTCACTTGCTTAGTTAGCTCATCTAATCTTTCCTTATTATGACTACTATAAGGCACTGAATTTACATTATTTGGGGGGTATCCTAACACTCCTCCAAGACCCACAGAATGATTCAAAACTTCTAAGTCTTGTAAATATTTAGGAAAACCAACTTGTGGCTATGGAGAAAAGGGGTTGATTGACACCCTACTACAGATAACTGGGAATTGGGTGAGCCTGACTTATTGGATGACCTAGGTGTGGAACCAAAGGAAGCTATGCAATGGGATTCATAATGGTTGTGTGATTAGTCAGTTCCTGGTTAAGATCTTGGACTTGCCTAGGGTGAGTAGCTAGTTCTAGACATGGCAGGGGTCCTGACAAGTGTTGTCTTATATCAGTACTGACCTTAACGACCTCTATATATGCAGTGACCAAGGTGGTTGGAGGATTAGTTCTCCAATTAAGGAAGGTGGATGTAAGACTATCTAGGGCCTCAAAATAGACTTCTAAGGTGGTGGCATCATCCACAACATAAGGTGTTTGCAATTTAGTGTATGCATGATGGAACCTATTATTGAATGATCCTAAAGGCTCATTGACTTCTCTCTTAACTCTTGTAAACTGCATGTAAAGCTCATTGACACTGATGGGAATTTTAAACTTCTACAAAAATGCAGCCTCAAGTTCAACCTAGTTATGGACAGATGCAACAAGCAAGTGGTTGTACCAGTAAAAGGCATCCTCTCCTAGAGAGTAAGGGAAAATTCTACATGCAACATCTTCATGATTAATCCCTCTATCCCTTAGACAGGTCTGAAGAATCCTAATACGCTCCTCTTCTGTTCTATTAGGATCACTCATGTGAAACTAAGAGAAAAAATAATTAGGGTTCTTGGGCATAACATTGTAGTTGTTGAAGGATAGAGGGGATGGGTTGTTTTCCAAGAAAGCCATCGGTGGAGGTGGAGGTGGTAAAGGTTGAGTGATGAATGGTTAGGATTGTTGAGGTGGATGAGGGTGAGGATGGTGGAAATGATGGATTGGACGATGACTCCTCCCTTCTTCTGGTCCTTCTTGAGTCTTTAGGAGAAGGAAATTCTTGAAAATATTCTTCCCCTGGGGTAGATCTGGTTCTCCTTCTACAATTCTCAAGAGAAAGGGCATTTAGAAAATGCTTCATCTTGCTTATTCAACACCCTACTTCTAGCACCAATCCTGTTGATGGTGTTTTCTACACAACAACAACTCAGACATAATATAAAATATATTATCTCTCTTGAAAGGTTGATCTCTATGAACAAAGAGATAACCCCAAGGTCTCTCGGGTGTCAAGTCATGATAGTGTAGTGGAACCACTCAGTGATAAATGTGAAAATGATGCTAATCACAAAGGGACCTTACAAAGTAAATGTTGGAGACTCTAAACTTATCATATTTTGCAACAGAGTGATACTTGAGTTCCTACTTTAATCGTAGTTCAAAGAAATATCAAAAGGTAAGGGTTTCAAAGATCTTAAGATTGATATTACTCCTAAGATCAACAATACCGATAAAGAAATACTTGTAATGGACCAATACCTTTAAAACTACTTTCTGTTTAACCTAGGCTATACCTGCAATCTCACATAAATAGTGCAATCTTGTAAGGAATTAAAGATTTTTAGATTATGCACATTCATCCAAGCCAGCCTTAGTTTTGCAATTGACATGGACAAGTACCCAAAATTGAACTAAGCACATAAATAACAGGTACAGGTTGACCTTGCACAACAGTTCTACAATCAAGAAGTTTCCCAAAGTATGAACCAAAGATTGCTACAACACTCCAAGCATTAAATCATAAGCACCATTAAATTATTTACTCTAAATCTAAAATACATTCAAATATTTCCAAGCAATTTGGAAGATAGAATAAGAACCATGCAAGAAAAATCAATCCAAAGAAGACACCAATAATAACACAATGTCTTCACTTGTATTAAATCACCAGTAATAGCAACAATTTTGATATTTTATGTTACAACATTTGCTTGAAAATGAAACTAACTCCTAATTCTTCTGATTGACTGTCTAACCCTTTACAAACTTGTCTAGCCTCTATTTTCCAACAATAACCTGCTTTTGTTTTTTAACACCCCAAAAAATGAGGTGAAATGCCACACTTATAGAAATTTTATCTCGTGCTACCTTGAGCTAGGGTTATAGAGAAGGTCAGACACCAACCATATCATCCCAAATAGCCTGTAATAAATCATCATCCTGCAATGAATGCATGACGCGCCCCTTCAGATTAGCCTGGGATCTCTATAGATCCTGATTCAAATCGAACAAACCCTATAGGTCCCTTCACCATTAATGTCCCACTAGCATGAAGCAGTAGAAGGGTAAGGCATGTGTCATATGAGTGTAAATACGAGCCACCAACCAATAGTTGAGTTGGGCCTTCCCAACGACTCTGATTGAGTTAAACTAGTTTAAATTCCCCCACCTCATGCCCAACTCAGATGAATGACCCTTGAGCACATTGACCTAGCTATGTACTAGCGAGTTTCACTTGCTCGCAGCTATAAAATGTACCTAACTACAATCCCGCAAACCCACAAAGTACACCCATTTCTTCCTCTTGAACTCAACAACAACAATCTGCCTGATCCAACCTGCATTCAAAGTGGCCACCATTAATATTCATTATGGCATGAAAATCTGTGTTAATCAATCATAAAAATCATCCTAATCATCAAAGGAATCTAGAACAACCATAAGAATCCAATAAAACTTCATTAAAGAAACCCCATACCAAGGTTCAGGATTTTCACCCCCTTATGGAATTTAGGTCAAGAAGCAATTTTGGGAAATTTTGGGCCAGGCAGAGTTTAGTGAGAGAAGCACAAGAATCACCAAAAGGCCAATCACTCATCAGTCAAAACTCCATAAATGTCTGCACATATCATTAAGTCATCCAAATCCATCATGCAATGTAGAACCATTAACAGTCAGACCATGAATCTTCTTAGTCTTCGACAAATAGTAGACTTTCAAAAAAATCCAACATGGACGAAAATCACCAAAACTAGCAAAACTTAGCATATCACGGGAAAATAAAGTAGGGATGGACTATCGGGATTTTCCTTAGGCAACGGATTCCTATGAATTCAACACAATTATCATGCCATTGACTGAAAATCTAGCCTCCCAATGCCCCAAAGTGACCAGAACCATGCTACCGTTCCACTCACCCAACCATTACGGTAACGCGGTAAACTGCAGCACCACCAGCCAAGCAAGAATTCCCTGCAGTATGGTAGTAAACCACATAACCATGACCTGGCTCAGAGACACCAATGGTATCGAGGTAAACCGCGCTACTATGCTAGATGGACCAACCCCACGCTACCACATTGGGAATGAAAGCCCCCAATGGTAAGGCAGTACCACTGCACAACCGCGACCTAGATGCAAAGCCCTCGTGGTGTCAAGGTAAACAACCCAAAGATGCAAATCGGGGAAATGAAGGAACAAAGGGAAAATAAGATAAAACCAGGGAAGAAGAAATTCCACGAAGCACCAAAATCTCCGAAGAAAGTGCAAAACCAGCCCCGTCAGGCTTTTATGCAACTGAGGAAATCCGTCTGAGGGGAAAAATCCTAACAGCAAGGAAAAACCCGAAATTGTCCAAAAGACTTAGAATTTTCAAAGTGTTAGAAAAATGGGGGCTCTTTACAAGAAAGATAAGCATTTAGGAATATTGTAAAGTAACCCAAATCCATGACCAAAGGACCAAAGTACCAAAAACCAAAAAAACCTCAAGATTTTCAAAGACAAGCTCAAAAAAAGGGAAAGGCCACAAAAGAGAGCCAAAAGGCCAAGCAAAAGAGGGTCCCTACTTTCAATGGGGTGTGTGTGCAAAGTTGCACAACAGGTACTAGTACTAGTAGTTGGACTTCAACCTGTCATAATCCTTGGCCTCTTCAGTATGCCTTGATCATTGGGTATTTGTGTAGTATATTGTATTATTGCCCTCTTGTGTGTAATTTGTTGTTGTAGCACATGTTGACCACTACTAGTATTACTACCCATACCATCACCACCAATGGCAATGCCAATTGCACTAGTTTCTCCACCATGGGCATGTTCTAGTTGTGATTGTATCTAGCCATGAGGATTATGATTCGAAGTTGTAACAAAATGAATTATTTCATCTTGAGTTGTTCTTGTATGTCCTTGGGCTATTTTATTAGCTTCAATGCCTCACTTATCAATATATTTTCTAGGGTATATATATATTTTTGACCAAATTCCTTGTCCTTGGGACTCCAAACCACCACCTTCATAACCCATTTTTTTCGTTATGGTTTCTCCTAAAGTATATGTTTGTTTTGTGGTACATCACTTAAACTATATTTGACTTTGTTTGCATATTGTACACTTTTTTCTTCCCTATCATCATCACATTCCTCATCAGTTTCTTCACATTCATAGGGATGCTCTTTATTCCATAAATTGCTAAACTCATAATCTTCTTTGATATCTTCAAACTCTACACTATTTTTTTCATCACCTAGATCCTTCCTTATAGACCAAAAGGTAGTATTTTTTTATTGTGACCAATTTGTTTTTGTACAAGCCATTTTTAGAGAAATTGGTATTTTTACTTTACTAGATTGTAGACAAATTTTCTTATAAATTTTTTTGTACCTCCTAACTTTATTCTATGCTTCTCTCTCTTGGTGCAATTCCATCATTTCTATTGACAACTTTTCAAAAAAATACCTTTCTCAGTAGCATTTTTCTCCATTGCTATTTTGACCTCATCCCAAGAATCCCCGTTTCTCAAGTTTTCAAGCAAGGGTTTACTTTGTTGTTGAATTCTACTTTCAACATTATTATTAGCCACAATACTTGATTTAATGGTGTCACATGGATCATATTTTTTGTGAGAAACAACATCAAATTGATTTCTTTTTAAGATTATGTACCACACTAAATTCTTTTCTCTCAAATGTGAACCCTCCACATGAAAATGGTAAATAGGGAAATATGATCTTCTTTTGCTGACTGACAAAGTATAGTTGATCAGTACTCTCCATCTTCCTTACATATTCCAATGAAACAACCCTTTTTGTCACATGTATTGAAATTTTGTATGGCTCTACTCATGATCCATAAATCTTAGCATAGTATATTCTTCCATTAAGGACCAATCAATCAATCATATTTTTTTTCCTAGTTGAAAGTAATTTCTACAAGACATAGGTAATCTAGACATAGGTAATCTAGGCATTGTAGTATTTATAATTTCTTGATACAATGGAGCTAAAAATTAGTCTAAAAAATGATTGTAGTTCCTTCAAGAATCATGCATCCTTGTCTTAGTGGTCCAATCATGTACTAGAGCCTTTTTTTCCTCATCATTTGTATAGGGTTAAATCTGAATCTTGTTGGTCTAGAACATTCCACTATTAAATTTGAATGAAAAAATAGCACAAGTAGGTTGTGAACCTAAATGTCTTAGTGGAACCTCCTTAGATCATTAAAAATTGTTTATGCATGGATTCTACAATGTGCTCACGAAAATTATTTTTGAAAGTTTGTTAATTATAATGGATATTAAATACCATTTCAAGGAGGCTTGCACACACTCCCTAGTTACTATATAGTTTGAGGAAAAATGATAGCATGGAAATACTATCTTGAACCCATGGTTCAAAAACTCCCAAATCATAAGGAAGATTATGATTATTTTAAATATGTTTCTATCCTGAACTATTTTAATTAGAAAAGTATTTTTCTCAGTTTCATGGACTACTTCATAATCGTTACCAATATTTCATATCTCAATGTGGATGTTTCCAAATTATTTAGTTGTAAACCCCAACACTTTTCTAAATTATTCTATAGTAATGGATAACATTTCTTCTTTTCTATCTTTATTAATAATCATTTTTTTTGTTATCATAATAATTGTGGGTGCAAACCATGATAAATTTTGGGCAATGAAAAACCTCATGTACCATCATGTGCCCCAACCCAACTACCCACAGTAAAGTGATACTATTAATTGATATTATTTTACTATTTTGCATTTGCATTTTATTTGTAGCCTTATTCTCACATGAAAATCTAGGTTTTGAGGTAAGCCTACCATAGATTTCAGGATCATAAATATAATGGTATTCATCTCTGAAACCTAAGGTTTTAAGCACTCCAACATAATCTATTTTTCTATTTGATTTTTCTTTTCCTTTCCCAGCATCTAGTCTAGGATTTGTGATAGACATGTTTTTATAGTATGAATTCCCCATTAAGTCATTAATTTTTCTTAAGGCTCTCAAGTTCTCAACCCTAAACCCAAAGTTTGAAAAATTAAGAATTTAAGAAATGATAAAATGTAGGATTGCTTTCACTTACCTAGATTTTGATTCTTGAATAGACTGAAATGGATACATTGATAGGCGTAGAACCTAGAATCTCCCTAGTGCACTACAATGAGAAATATGAAATCTCCTTATGTGATGACCCTCTTACATAAAATAAAATCACTTGGCAATAGAAAGTTTACTTTCCTTTTTTTTTCAAGTATTAAAGTGAATGAAACATAAAGTTTTTATCTCTGGACTACACAATTAGTTCATTACATTTTTGTACAAACACTTAGAAATAAATTGAATAGTTTTCTTGCATTTATATACCTTTTATTAATTGATCACTTTCATCAAGAGGCATTATCATTCAAATGTTCTATCTAAAACAAATTATCAACCATTGATCTTTGTAAATCTAACAGTTATAGGGTGATTCCAAAGGTTTATGTAAGGCCCCTCCCTTTATATCATATTCACAACCCCTTTTATTCTAAATATATGCTACTCTACTATGTAGATTAAGATCTCATCATTTAGATGATACAAGATCCAACTATGTTTGAGTGCCATAGTACTTTTAGTCATTCAACTCTAAGAGTAGATTAGTTAAATTATTATTTGAATTCTTCTGTTAAAGTAAATGACTAAATCTACATTTATTGATACTATGATTTTTCATGCTATATTGTGTTGCTAAGGTCCACTAGTAGTAACATTTATTTCTTATCATTTGAATCATTCTTATTTTGAATTTATCCTATAGTATTTACTTTAGGTTCTTCATATCAATTAAATAAGAAAAGATGAAGAGTCTTAGAGTCTATACTACTTTTGAGTTGTGACATATCATTGAATTATTATCTACACCTAAATTAGAACATCATACCTTTACTTATAGTGAGCCGATGTTAATAAAGAGTTAATTTGATAAGGAGGAATGGACCTAGCTTTAATTAGATTAATCTATAAGAAATATAGTTGTCATTGTTATCAAAAGGGCATCATAAGGAGGTCAAAATGGAAGATGGTTGAAGTTATAGAGAAATCCCTGAAGAGTTGCAAAATTTTAGGAATCAGGCCTTGGACTTAGCTTTTATCACATGCTAAAAGAAGAAAATTGTTAACCATTTTTAGCTAAGTACAATTGGGCTTTAGACTTTAGGCTTGAGGCTTACTCTTAGAGCTACTGCAAGAGATTGGACTTCAGGCTTCAATCATACCTTATACCAAATGCCTCAAAGAAATGAAGAAGGAATGAGTCAAGTATGAAATGGTATCGGTCATTAGGATTAAGGCTTAAGTCTTGCCTGTCAAGCATCAAAGATCGGCCCTAAGACTTATGGCTCAACATAATGTTAATTATGAGGAAATTAGGAGTTAAATTTGAAAGGGCGTTGGATATCGGGCTTCAGTGTTAAGGCTAATTCCTTAACATAAAGACAAGGATGCAAAAACCAAGAAGTCTAAATACTGATACCCAAAAATGTTTCAAGGATCAAAGATCAGTATTAAGGCTCACACTTTACCATGAATTTTAAGAAAGGGGTATGATGGAACCCCAAACCTTGATGCCCAAAATAGTTTTGGTGTTTTCGAGTTGGTGTTAAGGATTATTCCATAACATGAAACAAAGGAAGGGGTGAGATGAAACCATGAACCCTGAGACCCGAAATGATTTCTATGTTCACAGGTTGGCTTGAGGCTTATGCTTTAAATAGCTTGTCAAGTGTATAGTAAGAAGAAAGACCAAAGTCCAACACCTAAAAGGGTTAAAGCTTGCAAACAAAATTTGTACATCATAGTTCAATAGGAAGGCTTACACCTTATTAAAAGGATGGTAAGTGGTAAGTGTTAAGGGAAAACCCCGATACTCGAAATGGCTTCGATGTTCATAGATTTGGCCTTAAGGCTTACACCTTAGTTGTTTATTATGTATTTAATAAGAATAATTCCCAAAGGCTGACATTTGAAAGAGTTAAGTTTGGAAATTCTTTCAAAGAATTTTTTTGGGCGTCATGGGTTGGTGGGTTAGCTTACACCTTAACACAAAGGCATGTAAGCAATAAGGTGGAAGAAAGAACCCCAATATTTGACAAACACATGCATGTTTTGAATTTCCGCGCTTCAATGTTTTAGAGGTTGGTGTGAAGGTTTACAATGGAGTAAAGGAAGGAAGAAGGTAATGGGTAAGGATGATGGCCGAACCTCGATAGGTGTAAAGGATCAAACATCGTGGTTCGGTCTTGTTTCTTGAGGCATTCAAATCATGTCAATCATAAGGTAAGAGGGACTAGCAATCCCTGACCCCTGACAAGCATGACTGATGGTAGAATTATACCTTTCCTCAAAATGCTTGCATTGAATTGGGTTGGCCAATGTGGGTATGCGGACTAGCAACATGTGGCAAGAGACAATTTATTGAATGAATGATTCACATCATTTTTGTGAATCACTTGAAGATCTATGGTCACATATAAATTAATTCAAATCGAATGGTTATGTTTTGATACAAAGCGGGTAAACGAGATACACTATATTATGGTGCAAATTTCAAGATCGATGGCTTGCATTCAAAGATTTGATTTTTTCAATGGCTAGGAAAATGGAAATATGACACATTTTTTTTATGTCAGCTCCATCTATATTATTACAATGGAATGGAGTAAATGGTGTTGGAACACAATAAACTACTAAGAGGGGGTGAATGAGTAGATAGTTAAAAAAAAATCTCACACTTAGTGTAGATTAATTATTTGAACTTTTAATGTGTAGATGAAGACTTTAAATAAGAAAAAAAATGAGAGAGAACACATGCATTCATCACATAACACCAAATTTACGTGGAAAATGCAAGGTTGGGAAAAAACACAGTGAGAAATGCTTCTAGGATCAACTATCCTAATCTAGCCTCACAAATAAAGCTTCGTTACAATGATTTTAAAGGCTCCAACACTAAGGAGACTCCAATCTCCTAGTTTTAGGAGCATCCACTCCAAGGAATCACTCAATCCCTAATGTAAGCTTCTACCTAGATATTTGATGGCATCCACCAATCAGATTTACAATGCTGGATATTACAATTTTAATGATAGTTTTATGTTGCAACTTATTTGCAATTGCACTTACATTTATGTTTCCCACTCTAAAACTCTCCTCCTCTGCACCTCTTTATGTGTTCTACAATCACCTCTTTCTCTGCATCTTTTTTCTTTGCATCTACTGCTCACTTAGCACCACATCCCTTATTCTATAATACACCAATTTGAATGAGCGGAACCCAAACAAAAAGCACTAATACAATCAATGGTTTTACACTAAATATAGATCCATAATTCAATTCTTGATTATTTTTTGGTTCAACTTATTAAAGCATAGTGAATTCTTTCTCTGCAATCATGTTCTCTACACTCTACCACTTCCAACTATTCCTTCCCCACACTTCTCTCTCACCATTTTGACCCACCTATTCTCCTTCTCAACTACTAAATTATCTATCTTTTCTTCTCAATTTTGTAGTCACTTCCTCGAGCAATGCACCTCTAACAAAACTAACTTGATGTCATGATTAAGATTTTTGTTCTTTCTTCTTTAGGAAGCATACTCTACAGAGCCATACCCACATTAAAGTTTTTCTCAAAAGGTCTTCTAGGATTTGTGATCTGTAAGCCCTAAATCAGATATGCATTTAATGTAATCCTTTGTTCACAAGATTTTGGATCCAATCTCTATTCACTTAGCACTCTATGTCATCGTTCTATAGCTCAAATCACCAATTAATTTTATTTTTGGAGTAGGTAGACCAACTAATTCCATTATTTTGGTTCGATTCTAGTCAAAAACCACTTCTACAAACATAACTGTTTGAAACTACCACCTTCAACTTTTGATAATTGAGCTTGTCTCTACATGCCAAGATCCATAGTTTTGTATCATTTCTTCAACATCAAGACATCACCATCAATTTTTTCTCCTTTTAATATCAAATGGTAATCTCACAACTTCATGATCATTATGCATTATCACATCAAAGAGACTTATAGATAACTCACTCTGAACTCTTTCTTTCTCCTTGATAAGCAACCTTTGATCAACATGTCCACCTTGTCACTGAACAATTCAAAAAAAGGATGTGAATTTCCTATCAAATAATTGTCCTTCACTATGTATCGTCAACCATCACCGACCACTATCATCTTCAACCATGTGTCATGAGCTTACTTCATCATCATATCTATATCCCTGCCAACTATCATCCAACTTATTGTTGTATTAAAGGAAGCCATTATCAAGTCACTTCGATTTACATTCTTCTAACCAATGAAGAGCCATCAGAATATTGAAGGGATTCCAAAATTATTCTCACCAAAATAGATTTTCATTGATAGAACCATGTTCCTCACCTGCTATCGTCACAGTGTCAAAGAGACACTAAAAGGACTCCTGCCAACATAGTGAAATCTCTCTAACTAGATGCCTATGCATCCACACTTCCTTCTACAACATCACCCTAATCATTATAAAAATTGTTGCCATTTTTTTGTCCACATCATCTTCATACTACACTTTACACTCTCCATCCTAGACATACTTTATTGTTGGAACCACTAACGAAGTATTGAAGGGACAAATAAAATTATCTTGCTAAAGCTCCATTGACACTCCGATTGCTTCACAACAAGGATGTGAAGCATGAAATCACCACATCGAAGAGAGTGATAAAACTGTCATGTCAAACACATAATGTCACTTCGATGTGATCCTTGGACCTTTTCAATCAACAGTCTAGATATGAGGGGCCAGTCACCCAAATAGTACAAAGGGCTTAAATTAAATTGTAGATATGCCTACTAATAACTTGTAGTAGGCAGTCAACATAGGAATATTAAATTGTTATGCAAACCTGCCATGACTCATCATAAACACTTGAAATTGAACTTGTTTGTCACAAACTAAAGTATAAATTACACACCTGCAACCTCTCAATCGACCATAACTCCACTAAACATTGATATGTTACTTTTTCACTTTTGACATCAATGATTTTTTTTTTCCAACAATATCTGCTTTTTCATTGATGGCAAGACCTAATTCTCAACCATCCTAATGTTCATGCATATTATCAACTGTGACATTATTTTCAAGATCAAAATTTGAGCATTTTTTCTATACTCCCATGCTCCACCTTTGAGAATTTGCACAAACTCTCTCCCCCTTTGACATCAATGGAAAAGGGAACACTCCCCCTTAGTATATGCTACCCATTTTATAAGAAATGCAAAGAGAAAGAGGGGATTCTAAAATTTGTAATTATCAAGTCATTAGAAATTTTAAAAACAAGTTTTACTTGACTTGATCACACTATCCTCATCCAGGGTTAAAGAGATAATCAATGAAGCTTCTCCTAGATGTAAGTCATATCACTAATTCTTAGTGATATGATGTGGGAGAGATTACTCCTATTTTTTTCCTCGAGTATTCAAACTAATATGTGGGAAGAGGCTTGGTGAATATATCAGTTAGTTGTTCCTTTGTAGGAACATATTCCATGTTGACTTCCTTGTCTACAACCTTCTCTATGATAAAGTGATATTTAATTGATATATGCTTGGTATTGGAGTGTATCACTGGATTCTTTGAGATGTTGATAGCATTTGAATTATCACAAAGAATAAAAATAGGCTCTTGTAGTCCACTTTGATTTCATTTAAGGTCTGCTTCATCCATAATACCTGAGTACAACATGCAACAACTGCAACATACTCTATTTCTATAGTGGAGAGAGTAACCGATTCTCACTTCTTACTCATCCATGAAACCAATTTGTTTCCTAGAAAGAAAGATCTTCCACTAGTGATTTTCTTGTCATCTACACTTCCAGCCCAATCAACATCAGTATATGTGGTCAAGGTAAAATCTTTGATTTTGGGGTACTATAGGCCATAGTCGACTGTGCTTTTAATGTATCTGAAAATCCTCTTCACTGTATTGACATGAGACTCTTTTGGTGCAGCCTAAAATCTTGCAACCATAGACACAACTTGCATAATGTTTGGTCTTGATGCAGTTAAGTATAGAAAGCTTCCAATCATTGACCTATATATAGTTTGATTTGCTTCTAATGACTCATCTAATTTACTCAATTTATAGCTAGTTATCATGGGAGTACTAACTATTCTACTATCTTCCATGCCAAACTTCTTAAGAATTTCCTTAGAATATTTAGTCTGAGATATGAATATCCCATTTTTATTTGTACAATTTGTAGACCAAATAAAAATGACAACTCTCCTAACATAAACATTTCAAATTCATCTTGCATATGTGTGGAAAATATCTGACATATTCTATCATTGCTGCCTCCAAAAAATAATGGCATCTGCATAAACAACAATGACTATCATGTGCTCAACTTCTGATTTGAAGTATAAATTTCTTTTTACACATCACTTTTTGAATACTTGTTGTTGCAAGTACTAGTCCAACCTAGAATACCAGTCCCTAGGTGCTTGTTTTAGACCATACAATACCTTCCTCAATCTACAAATGTAGCCTTCTTCTGAAAGCTGAAATTTTTTTGGTTGTTCAATGTAGACTTCCTCTTCAAGGTTTCCATTAAAAAATGTAGATTTAACATCCATTTGATATACCTTGAATCCCTTATAAACTTAAAATGCAAGAAACATTCTTATGGCTTCTAATCTTGCAACTAGTGCAAATGTTTCTTCAAAATCAATTCCTTCAACTTGTGCATACCCCTTGTACACCAGTCTATCCTTGTTCCTAACTAGAACTCCATCTCCATTCAACTTATTTGTAAAACATCCATTTTTTACCAATTACATTTTTTTCTTGATGGTCTAGGTACCAATTCCCATTTTTTGTTTATTTCAATCTGATTGAGTTCCTCTCCCATGGCTTTTATCCAACTCTCATACTTGTTAGCTTCATTAAATATTTTTTGTTTGATTTGAGACAAGATAGAAAAAATTACTTGTTCCTTATTCCTTGCAAGCCTTCTCCTTGTATAAAATCCTTTATTTTTGTCACCAATTATTTCTTCTATAGGATAATCTTTTTGCATGTATTTTGTAGGGGCTCATTCAACATACTCTTTATTTTCTTCTTCCTCAATTATTGGAATGAAGTCATCATCATCTATTTCGATCTCATAATTGTTTCTGCTACGCTTACCCAACCTCTTTTGCATGCTTTTTCTTTCTTGTCTTTGCTTTAGGTTTCACCTTTTCCCCTTAAGTTGTGGGTTCCTCAAAATTTTCATTCACTTCATTTGTTGAGCCTTAATGATTTTATCTATGCTTTAGGTTCTTTTTCTTTTTAACATTTTCATCTTGATTGATTCTTGGAGATGTTGGTGTAATTAGGGAAAATCAAATATAAAATTAAAACAACAAGATATGAAAACCCTAACAAGCACAATAGAGCACACACTAGCATAAAAATCAAAACAAGAAAGCAAAGCAAACTAATCTCCAAGCTAGATTTGATTTATCTCCATTTCTCTTCTCCACCTGCATGAGAATCCAAGATTTTGAACGTTTGATTGTTGATATGTTGATTTCTCATTTTCGCAGCATAACGATAAGATGAATATAATAGAAGAAAAATAGATAGATAGATAAGAAGAAATTTTGGTAGAGTAAAGATGCTAGAAGAAGATTCCCCAAATGGCATGTGAAAGGCTTGATTTATAGGAGAAGGCTGATTTGATTCAATGGCCAAAATTAAAAGTCAAATTTGTGATATGTGTGGCTAGGATTAAAAGTTTATTTTAGTGTCTATGATGCACATTAAGTGGATTATGACATTAGGCTAAAATTAAGATGTGAGGAAATAAGTGGGATTCTATTCTTTATTTTGGAAGAAAAGATGCTTATGATGCACAATGAATGGGGGTAAAAATAGGATGTGAGTGGTAATCTCATAATTTAAATAATAAAATTATTTGAATTATGTGTGCATGTGAAGAGTTGTAGTCATGTGACACATGTTGCAATGTGGTAAAAGTGAGAGATTAATTCAAATATTTAATTTGAATTATTTTGAGACATGTCAAGGGGAATTAATTAAATAAATGAGATTTATTTAATTAATTGGGAAGGTGATTAAGTGGAATAAATGAGATAAGTGGGATAGTGTAATGACCTAGGGTAAAATATGACAAGATATTTTACAAGGTCATGTATCGACTAGGTAATGTTATGACATGGACAATTTTGGGTGTCTACATTTTGCCCCTCTTTGAGATGACGTTCGAGATGGTGAAATTTATGTCAAGTAACATCATTTCAAAGAAGCTAAGGTATGGATAGATGAAAAAAAGATGATGCCCCAACCGCTTGAAGAAGTGAGGAGTATGATGAATGAAGGAAAGGGATGATAGAAGAATATGATGATGCAAAAGATATGAAGAAATGGGATGATGATATAGGATATAATAATGATGATGATGCCCCCTCAAGAGGATAGGTGGGTTACATAAACACAAATATTCTCTCGAAATGAATGAGATGATAAAGGAGGGATAAGATAAATTATACAAGATAAGAAGTAGATGAAAAAGAAAAATGAAATGTTATGCTGCAATAAAGTGAGCAATCATATGCTTGATATAGCACTAGACATTATGCACCAAGGTATAAGGACCAAGGTGACGATGTGTCTCATGCCCCAACGTAATACAACCTTGTCTATATACAAGATATGAATATTAGCTAGGAGTGATTCGGATTTGATGCAAATGCAAGATAAAATGATAACACACACAAGCAAGCAAGCATGTACAAATGATACAAAAACAAACAAGAGTGCCCTTGTCAAGTTGTAAACCGATGATTAATTGATTGATTGATGATGATGATAGTGTTGTCATTGTAGGGAACGATATATCCCTAGATCAACACAAGGATGATTGATTGATCGACGATGATAGTGTTGTCATTGTGGGGAACAATATATCCCTCGATCAACACAAGGATGATTGATTGATTGGGTTTACAACAAGATTAGGATCAAGACCGAATTGTGATTGGATAATTTTGACTTGATTGGTTAGCTTGGTTGGTATGGATTAAGGATTTATTTGCATTTGGATTATTGCTTGGAATGATTGAAGATGCTTGATTTTTTGGATTTTTGAAATGTTTTGATTTTTTTGGATTTTTAGAATATTTAATTTTTTGGATTTTCAAAATGTTCTGAATTTTTTGGATTTTTGGAATATTTGATTTTTGTGATTTTTGAAATGTTTTGAGATGTCAATGGATGACAATTTGGGTAGCCTTTTCGCTAGATACTAATGACAAGGGAAAACCAAGTCTAGGTGCAAGGAAATAGATAGGATTGATGGATGAAAGGGTGGGTGATAGGATAAGGGACAAAAGACTCATGATATATGGATGGATAAAAAAGGATAGGTCATAGTGAATGAAATGGATGTATGCATCATAAGAGGGAAATGATGTGATCTCCAAAGACTATGTCACATAGGAATAACATGCCCCATTCTAGGTACAATACTTAGGATTCTTCATGACAAAACTTATGACACTAGGATAATGATAGGCTTGTTTGGAAGGATGGGGTATATCAAAAGATATCCAAACATGTTTCAACATTTTGCCCCATATTTTTATCAAGATCAAAAAGAGGAAGAGAGGATAAATGGACTCAATATGATAAGTATATGGGTATGATGGCCAAGGATGATAGGATAAGAGATGGTAAGATACGATATAATAGGATAAAAAATGATATGTTAGGATGAGACAAAATGCCCCCAAGTGTAAGTGACATAGAAGATCAACCTACACATGATGCCTGTTTGCTAGGTTTTCATCATGGTACTTATCTAGGGTTCCTGTTTACCAGGTTTTCACCGTTGGACGAAGGGATTTCTCTTTTCTTTTTCTTTACTTTTTTTTTTTGACTTTTTGATTTTTGGATAAGAGAAGGGGAATATGGATAGGGGGGACTCAAGTTTCTAGTTCCATGAAAGATGATAGTCCCACTATAGATGGATGTCATCACATGGACCATGTCAAATGTCATTATGCTCGTAGATGTTGGTAAGGGATGACATGAAAGGGAGATGTAGTAGGTAGATGATGGATTATAATGTGGATTATGGAGGGATTGGTGGATTATGATGTGGATTATGTAGGGGAGACGAATGAGAGGCTTAACCAAAAGCATGGACCATAGGAAGGTGATGGGGGAGATATGTAGGATAATGAGTGGAGGGTGAGGAGATGGAGGTATGTGGAATTGTTGTGAAATGGAAGAGAACCATGACCAATGGTTGCACACATTGTGATAAACGTTGAAGATTTTGATGTGGAGGGGGTGTAGGAAGCAATGAAGATGTTTTCTTAGGAGATGGGTGATGAAGTGCTTTAGGTACCCACATAGACTTAGTATTTTTATGACTTTTATTTTTCTTGTGGGATGGAATATGAGATTATTGAATAGAGTGGGAATGTGAGGTGGAAGTGGATGGTTGGGATTTTTGAGATGTAGATGACTCATTTGACTTGTTTTCCTTTTTCTTAGGGACCCAAACCATTTTAGTTTTGGAATTTTCTTTTGGAGGTATGGGCTTATATTGATTTTTGGATGGATTTTTCTTTGATTCTTTTATTTTGTGTCATAGGGCATGAGGACCCTTCAAATTTTTTTCTTTATAGCTAGAGGCATCAATGTTTTTGCTTCTGAATCCCATGGGTATGGTGGAATGAGTGGAAGCTTCATGTGTAGACAATGTGTGCATTGATTGGTCATGATTAGGATTTTTAGAGGATTTATGGATAGGTGGATAAGGGGATTGGATAATGGGGATATTAGGTGTTGGGAGTAGTGGAGGTAGATTAGATGGAGGGTTATTAGGAGTTGGAAGAAATGGTGGAAAAGTTGATGGTGGAAGATGTACGGTCACATGCTTTTGCATTTGTAAGCTGATGGAGGAGGGATGGCAACATATGTTTTAGGCATACGATAGGATTTATGGTGGAAAGAGGACTTATGATGGATGGAGGAAGTATCAACATCTTTAGATTGGTGTCCTTGGGGTGTATATCCAAGGCCATAAGAGCGTAGAAGGACCTTGACATGGATGGGCTCCAATACACCTTGTTCATGAAGGCCTAAACCTTTACCTTGATAGTTCATGTTCTGAAGCATGTGATGGACAATGGGGCTAGGTGTGTTTTGGACACTAGACTTGAGTTCATTGTTAGATGAAGAAGGTGAAGTGGATAAAGGTTGTTGTTGTTCTAAGGAGGAACATTCATGAATAAATATGGATAGACCAATAGGACATGTTGGTGGATTTGAAATGGGTTTTATAGTGGATGTGGAAGGATCATTAGGATCTTGATTATGTTCATTTAGATCCACACTATTGGTTTGATATTCTACATTTACTTGGGAGGCATGTCTCTCATCATGACAAGTGGATAATGCAAGATCATGGATAGGACTAGGTAGGGGGTCTATAGGAGCAATGGAGGTTTCTTGTTCATGGATAGGTGAAGTGATATGATCTTGACCATGGAATGCATAGACTTGGCTAAGAGGATCATCATGGCCTTCTTGATCATAGGTAGGATCTAGATCATAGAGGGAAGCTTCGTCATGAATATGATCAAGTATGTTATGAGTGGGATCATTAGAAGGGCCTAGATCTTGATTAGAATGAGAGGTTAATGTTTCTTCATGCTTAGGATAATGCTCTTGACATAGCTCTTGGATTTGAGTAGAAATGCAAGTGGAAGGCTCTAGAAGAGGCTTGGTGTGATTTTTGTGATCAATAGGTTGTGGACCACATGATGGAGTTGGAAGAATAGGCATGACATTCAAAGGTCCATTGTTAAGCTCATTAATGGGTGCTTAACATGGGGATGGTCTTTTTCGTGCTAGTAGTCTTTGGAGAAAATCGTTAAAGGATTCTTTGGTTGATGGATTAGTGCTTGAGAAGTTGGATGGTGGTGTTGGTGTAGGACTAGTATGCTTTGAAATAGGGATTTTATTAAATGGTGATGGAGGACTAGTAGATAGAATGGTGTATAATTCCAAACTTATGGTGGTATTTCCCTTGTCAAAAGTATCATTAAGGTGACCTAATATTTCTACAAAGTTTTCATCGTCACTAAGATCTACAAAATTATCATCATCACTAGGAGCAAAGTTTGACCCACCTTGGAGGATATATGGTTTTGGATTATCTTCATGATTAGGTGAAGGGGCTCCTCGAAGTATAACCTTGGGCTTGTGACTGGAATTGTTAAGGATTAGGACCATTTTAGCAAGTGTTTGACTAGGATTAGGGTGATGATGATGATGAAATAGTTAGATTGAATGACTTAGATTGATTAGGATGAAATTGATTTGAATGTGATTAGAAAAAAGGATGATTAGGATGATTAGAATGATATGTTTATGTGTTGGTGTTTATAGCTTGATATGACAATTTTCAAACAAATGATTACACATGTACACACATGAATCACACATGCAAGACACATAATCAAGTTTGAATTTGAAATTATGAATGTGATGATTAAGCACGCACTTGAAGAAGACGCATCAACAAGTCCTAGAACTAGTCAAGTGGGTATGGCCAATTAGGTCTTAAGCTAGGATGCACGAGGTTGACTAGGGATAATTTGAAAGATAAATCCTGCCACATAGCCGGGAGAAAGGGGTAACCCACCCTTCACCTTCACTTCCCAAAGGTATAAAGTTCTTTGGGGCTTAGCCAAGAGTGACAAGATTTTAACTCCCAAAGAAGCGTGTCTTTCGATTCACACTTTGATTGAGGTCGTCCCTAGGGGTGATGAAATCCCCTATTAGGCCTCCTATGAAAGGTATGACAAAAGCGAATCAAGTGAGGTGTTTTTGATCACACATGCACTTGATTCACACTCGCAATTGTTAATTTTCCTTTAGAAAATTGAAATGTGTGTAAAACAGTTCAAGCACTTGTTCTTTTTTAAACCCAAGGAAAATATGTGTGATTGAAATACAATGATTCTTTTTAAGCCCAATTTCAAAGTGTGATTGCAAACAAGATGTTCATTTTAAAGCTCCAAATTCAAGTGTTTTGCAAACAAAATTGATTGATTAAATGAGAGATAAAGATGATAGAATGAGTGCACCCGAAAATTTTCGCTTTCTAATTTTATGTGTATGACTGATATTGCTACTACTACAGCTCCTTATGATCATCTACAAAATAAAAAAATGATATTATAATGCAGCCAAAACAAAAAGTTCATTAGGAAATTTCAATTTCAGATACACATTTTTAACATAACCGAATTAGATTCGATTATTTATAGATATTATTTATCTGAAAAATAAAAACTCAAAGAAGGTACCCCTACTAATTTTATGGGAAATTTTCAGAAATGTAAAGAAGTTAGAAAAAATCCCTGTTTTGCACTTAGAAACACGAATTTGTGAAAAACATAGAGAAAACAAAGATCAGATTATTTTGTATTGTATTTGACCTATAAATTAAATCTGTAAAATAGAGACCCACATTAAAATTAAAAGAGCTTTTTGGAAATGTAAACATTTTGGAAAAATTCGCTGATTTACATTCAGAAAATAAATTTTATGAAATAAAATAAAATAGTGATAGCGCCTACAAAACACATGATAAACTCTCAATTGTTTTACTGTAGCCCGTTGAGATGATTTGTAAGCTTCTATGAAAATCTTGTAGAGAAATATGCAGCCATTTAAAAGATATGATGGAATTTGTAAAACCTCAGGTTTCATCCAAAAACTGGTAAATCTACAACAACAAAAAAATAAAACCTGCAAAAATCAAGCTAGATCAAAGGATTCACATCGGGCTCACCAAATGTAATTAGGGAAAATCAGATATAAAACTAAAACAACAAGATATGAGAACCCTAACAAGCACAATAGAGCACACACTAGCATAAAAATCAAAACAAGAAAGCAAAGCAAACCGATCTCCAAGCTAGATTTGATTTATCTCCATTTCTCTTCTCCACCTACATGAGAATGCAAGATTTTGAAGGTTTGATTATTGATATGTTGATTGCTCATTTTCACAGCATAACGATAAGATGAATATAATAGAAGAAAAATAGATAAATAGATAAGAAGAAATTTTGGCAGAGTGAAGATGCTAGAAGAAGATTCCCCAAATGACATGTGAAAGGCTTGTTTTATAGGAGAAGACTGATTTGATTCAATGGCCAAGATTAAAAGTCAAATTTGTGATATGTGTGGCTAGGATTAAAAGTTTATTTTAGTGTCTATGATGCACATTAAGTGGATTATGACATGAGGCTAAAATTAAGATGTGAGGAAATAAGTGGGATTCTATTCTTTATTTTGGAAGAAAAGATGCTTATGACACACAATGAATGGGGGTAAAAATAGGATGTGAGTGGAATCTCATAATTTAAATAATAAAGTTATTTGAATTATGTGTGCATGTGAAGAGTTGTAGTCATGTGACACATGTTGCAATGTGGTAAAAGTGAGATTAATTCAAATATCTAATTTGAATTATTTTGAGACATGTGAAGGGGAATTAATTAAATAAATGAGATTTATTTAATTAATTGTGAAGGTGATTAAGTGAAATAAATGAGATAAGTGGGATAGTGTAATGACCTAGGGTAAAATATTACAATATATTTTACAAGGTCATGTATCGACTAGGTAATGTTATGACATGGACAATTTTGGTTGTCTACAGTTGGTTTCATACATATTTCACTTAAGTATCAATTTGGGCAAGTTTGGGGAAGTTTTAGGAAATCCATCTCTAGGTGGATTACTTGAAGGTTTTTTAGCTCACTAAATCTGAAATAATCTAAATTACCCAAAAGTTTAGTGTCTCACTAAATCCTTTGCTGCACGGATTACCTGAAAAAATAAAATACTCACTAAATCCATGATGGTTTAGATTACCTGAAGGTCTGAGAATTTTCTAAATTCATGTTGAGCAAGATTCCACAAGGTTCATTTCATTTATTAAATCTATCTATGGACGGATTCCCCAATCCTTCTTTGCTTCGCTAAATTTGGGGTCTCTAGATTCCCCAAATTCGTCATGAGTTCATTTTCCTGAACTTCAACAAATTAATTTTCATCACATTTATTGGTTCTACAGTTGAGGTAATTTCATCATTAATTCTAATTTGAAGCCTTATTTATATGCACTCGATCGTATATTCATTACTCATTTTAACAAGTGCATTGTGAAGAGCATTTTGGTATTGTGGCATTTGAAAGGGTGTGAATTTAAGAGTTGACGCCAAGGCACTTTCAGGTCTTTGATTAGGGTTTTGAGGTGTGCATATTTGATTTCTATTATCAGCCTCTTGGTTCATAAGGTAAGGTTTTAACCCTTTTTGAAATTGATTTCAATATGGAGTTCTTATTTTATATTGAAAATTTGATGGTGAATGCTCAAAGTTGCAATTTGCATTGAAATGGTTCATTTTATTTCATACTTTTAGGTTTTTTTTGTTTTCTTTCAATTTCAAAGAGGTTTAAATTTAACTTAAATATTATCATTGCATTGTCAATTATGGCATTGAATCTCTTTTGTTTTCTTATTTTTCATTCAAATTCATGAAACTAGGGAATTATTTGTTGAGAACTAGGGTTTTGTGAATCTCCGTCTTTGAGTATGAAAATTAGGGCATCCATGGATACCACACTGAGTTGATTTTTTGACCTTTTGTAATGCATTCATGTTTATGCATCATAGATTAAGGTATACATTTGAATTCAAGTAATCAATTTTTCTCATGTGCAAACCCAAGTTCGGGTCTTTGTAGGTCATGATTGTAATGTTGAAAGATTGATTCATGATTTAGTTGAGGTCCGACTCGAACTTTATTAAAATTGTAAGTATCATCATTGGAGTTCAAATTGAGTTTAGTTGTGAAGATAACTAATTCAAATTTCGTCGAGGTCATGAAATTAAAGTGTGAGGTATGTTCATAGAATCCTTAGTGTCATGGAATCATTGAGAGTTTAATCCTTTACTAAATTTGCTTCTAAGCGAAAAACCTGAACATCCATCCTTTCACAAAATCCATGCAAGCTTGGAATACCCAAAACTCTATCCATTCATGGAATCTGTGATGCCTTGTATTCCTTGAATCTATCTAAGCCAAAAATCCCCGAGTCCACAAAATGCTCGATGTGTGTTTGAGTTTGGTCTTGAGAAAGGTATGAGGTAAGTTTTATGATCTTATGAGTATGTTGTGATTTGAGTTTGACCAAGTTAGAATTGTTCACAAAATTCTCTTAGGGGTGAAATACCTAAAGGTCAGTTCCTTCACAAAATCCACGAGGGGATGGATTCCCCAAAATCCACAAATGGACGGATGCCCCAAAATCCATGAGTCTTCAAAATTTGCAAAGGTATCAAAAACCTAAAAATGGTTAGTGCTTGATCTTGAAGGTTTTCAATTTGGTTTTGATGGTTTTAATGAGGATTTGAAGTTACTTATATATTGCATATGTGCTTTATTGATAAATTTAATAATGCATTTATGTGACGATGTTTAATTATTTATGGTAATTATGGATTTTTGTAACAAGATGCAGGCATAATATAGCAAAGGAAAAGGTTCTAAGGTGAAATACACTAAGCCAATTAAGGAGAAACCTACCAAAGATGAAAGAATGAAGTATGATTTCAAGGGTACAAGGCCATAAACAAAAATCATCTCTACATGGGTCAAGGTTGCAAACACTAACATGGGTCATGTAGATTATGAAGACTTTAGGCAAAGAATACAATGCAATGCACCTACTCCTCTAGCTAGAATATTAGTACACACAAGGTTGGAACAAGCTACTAGATTCCCACCTTCATTGTAATGTCTAGAACTAATCATGGAGTGTGTAAAGCACTGTGACTCAGATAGGAGGGTGATTGTTGGACCTCAAGGGAGAGTGATGGCTAATTTTACTAAAGAATGTATAGCTGAGGCCTTCAACATTGGGTCACATCAAAAGTTGGTGAAGATAAAATTGAAGATAGCACAACAATTCTATAATGCTAATCTAGCTAAGACTTTAGAGATAATGAATACCAATTGGATGGAGAAGCCAAAGTCACACTACTCTAAGCTACCCAAACAATTGTATAGGAGTGACTTTAAGTTGGAGTATAATAACATGATCACTCTCCTTAGCAGAGTGATGGGATTTGAAAATGAGTTTATCTTCAAGAGTTGGATGTTCCATGTTATCTTACAGATCAAGAAAGGAATTCACTATCATTGGGTAGGAATTATCAATTAAAATTTGGATTCACAATTGAGAAGTGTATAGTAGATTAATACATTCACCATGACAACATATGTTGTGTATATGTTGGCTAGGGCTTTCATGTATAAAGGTATGAGTTGCAAAGGGACAATATTCCAAGATAGGGTGTATGATATTTACCTTCACTTGCATTTCAACACTTCCAACTTTAGAAGGGTAAATGATTCTTTCACTATGTACATAACCAGAAATCTACAATATGCTTTTCATGTGAGAATTTCAGCAAAGGAAATGGACCTAATCAAGAAATATGGGTACTAGTTCATTCAATTTAAAAAATTCACTTACATCAGAATGCATGGATCTCCCATGGTTCCATGGAGGCTTCCTAGATACCCTACTGACAAGCTCATACTATTAGAATTGACTAGAAAGTTAGCTGCATTTGATGCCATATTGAAGGATATGCATAAAATAGGGGTTGGGGTTGACTTCCCTTGAAAATTGGTAGCCTAGAAGCATTCCCTTCTATACAAAGTGTACATCATTCATAAATTGAGATGCACCACTTGCATTTATACTATAATTTTAATAGAGGTAGCTTTGATCCCTATAGAGTTGCACAAAAAATGGCAAATAGGGAATATCAACATAAGGATCGCATTGAAGATTATTGGGAAAACTGTAGAGATGAATTTGAAGATATAAGGAGAAAATGTTCAAGGATTTCCTTGAAAACAATTAGACTTTGTAGAGTGGCACATGTGCTAGATCAAGTGGATGATGAAAAGGATCTCTTTCAGTATCATGTTTATACACAATTTTGGGACAAGCCACTTCCATCCATCGATTGGTCAGAAGATGAAGTTGTTGATTTATACCAAATTACTGCTCCTATGTTGAATTATTCCAAGTAGTGGTTCAAGCATAAGGTACTATAGTTGGGGGATACAAGTACCAAGTTTACATTTGATTTGTTGGGAGACTTGGACTCTCATTCAGAAGAAGAAACTGAGAATACACAAGATGAAAAAGTAGGCCCTCATGAGGAGAAGAATATAGGAGAGGTTCCTCTTGTGATCAAAAGGATGACTAGAAGCCAAACTAAAGACAAGGAGCCTAAGAGACAACTAGTGTCTAAGATAAGGAAGCCCACAAATGAGATTATAGAAGATGGACTTGTAGAGGACCAACCCAAAAAGAAAAGAAGAATTATAATTCAAGGGGAGAATATATTAAGGTCTAAGAGAAACAAGGCCAATCAAGAAGATACATATCAATACAAGGTGATTGGAGTAGAGAGTTCTAGAGAGAAAACACAAGTGTATACAAGGAAGAACTCTCTAAAGAAAAAGGTTTCTCCTCTTGGTGTAGAGAATGTAGAAAAGGCAGTGAATGAGCCTGAGAAGAATGATGAAAAACCATTCAATGTAGACATTGATAATGAAAAGAGAATAGTTATAGGAAATAATAGTCCTCCTTTGTCTCCTTCATAGAATATGCAGACTAATGAGGAAGAAGTAGAAACTACAGAAAATAATGATAATATTTCAAATGATCCTAAATACAAGGATGAAGAAGAAGAAGAAGTGCTCAACCCTAAGAATGGATATCTTGGTAATCTTGAAGTAGAATTAGAGAAAAAGGCCTTTGAACTACAAAATGATGAAGAAGAGGGAAAAGAGCTAGAGAAAATAGATGAAATTCCTTCACAGTCTCTTGAGAAGGAGGAATTACATATATCTAATGTTGATGACCAAGAAGATCAGGAGCAAGAAAACATTGATAAAGATCCAAAGAATCCAGAGGATAATCAGTCTAAGGGTCAAGAGGAAGAAACTATTTTTCAGGAGGATACAAACATAGAAAAACCAAATACTCTTGATTGGTTGAAGGAACGATTGAAGCCCAAGCCTATCATTGTAGAAGAAACGACTCCAGATTGGGGTAAATTTCTAGCAAATTTGGGTAAGACAAAAGAGAGAAAGAAGGCAAGTGTGGTCTCTAGGATGACAAGGGATGAGTTCAATAATATAATTCTTCATGTTTACACACCTGAAAATTATAAATATAAGGATGAAATTAGTATAGTTGATTACAAGGTTGAGACTATTAACTTGGGTCCAACTATGAAAGAACAAGAAAAGGAAGATCTCCAAGAATCAATGTAGACAAATCTGAAGAGATTGGACAATGAGACCCAAGCTAAGGAAAAGTTGCAATAGAAAATGAGAGAACTTCATAAATACATTCAACATTTAATCAAGCCTCTATAAACACAAGTTAGTGAGGGAGTTTCACTTTCAAATGATTTTTTATCCAAGTATGCTATAAGTGAAATTGAAAGAATGAGAACCTCCTTACAAGTTACTCAATAATAGATTTGTAGTGTAAGCTAAAGGGGAGATGTGGTGATAGAAAAGGTATTGCACACACATGAAAATGATTCTTCCTTTCTTGAAGAAATAAGTTATCTCATAGGAGAATGCCAAGAAATAGATGATATAACCATGGTTAAGCTAAAGAAAATAATGGAAATTCCAGAAGAGGTGTTGATCAAGTATAATCTCCTCACAAATAAAAGTGGAAACAAGCCAACTGAATGGATATAAGAATTCAATCTCAAGAAGGAGATCATGATGAAAGGACTTAAGAAAAAATCAAAGATACAAAGAAAAGTCAAGGAAATATCAAATAGTTGCATTGCATTTTTAGAGATTGTTATAGGAAGGAAGAAGTTTGGGAAGAAGAATCTAAAATTTGATCAATTAAAAAAATGGTGGCATGAAGTTTATTCTCTAGTTGAATATGGACTTGTGACAAATGATCAAATTGAGGGTGCAACTATTTACATTTCTAATTTGGATAAGCATCAAGGGAAACTAGCTTATTGGGAAAAGGCTTTAGATAGATATGGAGAATATTTGAAGTTTACTAAATTAAGTAAAATTTATCTCAACTCCAGATCAGGCTAACCTAGATGATATGCTTTCAAAGGTTAAAGAAATTTCTAGAAATAGAGAAAAGGATAAGGAGTATGACTCATCTTGATTTCCTCGAACAATGTGCATACCACATCAAGAATGCTAAGGTTACATGTTAGTGGTGTCTAAATTGTTGTGCCAGGACCTTTTATTGAATTGTTAAATACCTTTTGAGGCCAACTTTGTAATATTTTATTGTAAATTTAAATTAGGTGATAAAAATGCCAAGGTCAACCTATTTGGCTGACCTAATGTAAACCCTAATTAAATTTCTCCGTAGGCCGACATGTCAGGATAAGTTCTATATATTGAGGCTCTCTCCTCACTTTTAGGTTGGTTGTTGCTACTGGACATGAGATATTGCAATTTTTGCAAGATTTTGGTGAAGTGAATACAATTGAAGACATTGTCTTTTGGTGATCTTCCTTGTGTTATTTCATCTATGCATGGTTCTTGTCTTTCAAATCTATTATAAGTTGTTTTGAGTAAAAAATTCTATGATTAATTGTAGAGCTAGTTGCAGTTTAGTCATCTTTATGATAAAGTGTTTAAGGTGTTGAGGAATCATCGGTCCATACTTTTAGCAATTTATTGATTGTAGATTGTTGTGTGAAGTTAGCCTAGGCCTACTCTTCATTGCACTCAAGTTCAATTGTGAATGTTTATGCATTTCATGCTTTTGGATTAATGTTTAAATTTTTACAATCTAAAAATCTTTAATACCTTTGGAGATTGCACTATTCTTGTGATACTACAAAGTTTTTCTTAGTTAATAAGGAATTGGTTTTGGAAGATTGGTCCACATTGAATTCTCTATTATTTTCATGATTGATCTTAGGTTTTAGATTAGATATCTCTCTAAAACCTCATCTTTTTCTATTTCTTTGAAAATCATTGTTAGAATAGGATTTACAAAGCATCACAAAACTATTATATTTGATGAGTCTAAAGTGTCTAGAATTGCTAATTGTAAGATACCTTGTGATTGCTAGCAAATCAAATAATCACTGAGTTGTTTGTTGTCAAGACCTAACATTAGAGTCCTTCGGGTTATTTCTTAAGGCTTGCTAATAGAAATTTACCTTTCAAGAGAGATAAAGTACTTGTATTTTGTTTGAGTTGTTGCAATTCTAAAAACAACATAAATAGATTGGTGCTAGAAGGAGGGAAGATTAAATGAAGCTGGAGCATTTTCTATCATCATTGTCTCATCAAAGATTCTGAAGAGAAACTAGGTCTACAACATATAAATGAGACTTTCAAGAGGTAAAATCCCCTACCAGGTCTAGGAGGACTGAGAGATGGGAAGCATCAATAACCACTCCCATCCAACCATTATCTCCATCTTCCTCATCATCCAATTCATCATCATATCTTGAAAATTCTCCCATTTCCATCCAACAACCTCAAGTAGCTATAAACCATTTATTACTACTTCCACCACCACCAATGGCCTATCTAGAAAATAATCCTTCACCTATGGCATTCAAAAATTATCATGATATGTCTAAGAATCCAAAGCATTTTTTATCAAAGTTTCATGTCAATGATCCCAACCAAATAGTTGAAGAACATATTAGGATCTTTTAGACTGCTCTCCAAGATAGGCATATTCTCCATGAAGATGTGGCATGTAGACTCTTCCAAATGGAGGTTCAAAATTTTACTAAAAATAATCCAAATGGACAAGAAATTGCACCTTAAAATCCCTATGATTCTCTAGTACTAGTGTTGAATCATGCTCCCTTCCCACCAAGTGAAGAAAATGGACTTGAAGAAGAATCGGTTGAGCATGGTACCAAGTTGGAATAGGTATGTAATGAAGAATCTATATCTCAACTATTTGAAAATAAAGATATTGTTGATAATGGCCCATTATATGAAGAATGTGGGATAGAGTAAATTCAAATGGTTCATCAATATTCAAGGCCTTATGATATGAGAAATAGGAAATCTAGAGGGCCCTTCACCACCTCTACTCTAAATTGTTTTAGTACACCTCCCAATCAGAATACAACTAACAACCCTTCTTATCTAAAAGTGCCAACACACTGATTTTACAAAGGAGGATCTTTTAATTCTTCCAAGGGAGGACATGTTGATGTTGGAAAGGACAAGCAGGTAGAACAACCTAAGGGTAATCAAACTGACATGAGCAAGGTGCAAATGGGTGAATATGTGGCTGAAGAACTCAAGAAGGTAAAAGTCAACCTCTTAGCTTTTGAATTGTTAAGAGTTCCAATGATTAGAAGTGTTGTATTTGGTTCTTTAAGTGAAAATGTATCTTTAAAATATTCATAAGATACTATTGGTAGAAGGGTTGGTTTTAGTGAACCACTGGTCAAGAAAGTTATTAGGAAAATCTAGAGTTCACAACCAGTAAGGGACCAAGTTAATTAGCGAGCTAAAGATCAAGTTCAAGTTTAGTCAAGGGATAGGAGTAAGGAGAAAGACAAAAACCAAGTAGCCCATGTCGATACTCCAATAAGTATTTTCCAAAGGAAGCCTGAAACTCCTCCATTCTTGATCTCTATTCGTATATTTGGTAAAAATCTACACAATTTCTTGCTGGATTCTAGAGCTTCCACAAACATTATGCCATTTTTAGTTTGCAAGGATTTGGGTATCAGTCCCACTCCTTCTCAATAGAATTTTACTTAGCTAGACAAGATAGAGGTGAGTGTGTCTGGTGAATTGAACATTATTTCTATGTAGATTGTATTTGACCCAAGGGTCCAACCGAAAATCAACATTCAAGTAGCTGATATACCAGATGCCTATGGGTTGATTTTAGGAAGGTATTTCATGAGAGCTCTGAATGGATACATCTCTACTAAGCACTCACATATGTGGCTTCCATGGAAGGGAATCCCTAATTAGATCAAGATTCAATGAGAGCCCAGACTGAAGTATTTAATTATAGAATACTAGAATACAACAAATGAGGTGTTAATTTTCGAGGCTAGCTTGGGGAATTATATCCTATCTATAGCCATGGAAGAAGAAAAAGGAGTTGAAGAAGTCCTAATGATTCATGACATACCTAAGAATCTAATTCAGAGTTCAAGTAGCACGGAAGTAGTGGTTAAACTAGACATTGACAATTCATAGGATGATAGAAACCTTAGTTTTCTTTATAATTTCTAAGAATTCATTCACAAGTGTATCAAAGACTAGATTAATCTTGGAAGAGAAATTAATTTTGAATATTTTCTATTTCCTAACTAGTGTAGATTTCATAATGCATCACATCCTAAACTTGAATGTTGTCTTTGTCAGATAGTTATAGAGAAAATTAAGAGATGCATTAATCCTTCCCCAACAGTTAGGATTGATTCTCAGGATAACCAAAATGAGAAAAAGGGTAAGCAAAAGATTTAGAAAGAAGATCCATCACCAAGCAATAACAAGAATACAAAAAATCCAAAAGGTATGAGTTTTGTTAAGTTTTGGACATTACAATTTGACATTTCTAAATCAAAGCAAGGAGTTGGTGTAGGCTTTAAGCTAATAAAGCCAACCAATAAAGCTTTCTTTGTTGCACATAGGCTACAATTTGATTGCATCGATAATGTTGCTAAGTATGAGGCTTTGATACATGGATTACTAATGGCCCTAAGAAAAAAGATTAAATATTTACAAGTTCTTGGGGACTCATGATTGGTAGTCAAACAAGTTAGGAGACAATACTCATTCCATGACAAGAGGATGACCAATTATCGACATAGAGTATAGGACCTAATAGAATGATTTGATGCCTTTAATATTCAATTGATCCCCTGAAGAAATAACCAAACTAATAATGCTTTGGAACAAGGAGCAAGTACACTAGAGCCATTGTATTTATCAGGGTTTAAGATATTTACTATTGAGATCACTCTAGTCCCATCAGTAATGGATAACGTGAATTTTTTTTAGGTATTTGAATATGACAAGCATAATTTGGATTTCATCACTAGTTTTGATGTCTTTGCTTCTTAGATTATTGATGAGATAGAGCCCCAAGAAGAAAAGCTAGATATACAGGGGGTAATTAATCTCAAGACAAATATAATTCCTAGAGGAATGGTGCAATTGGAAATAATATTTGATTTGGATAAGATAAGCGATCAAGATCAATAGGCTAAAAATGACTCAATAAATGGCCAATGTGATATTTATAACATGGGCACTCTAGAGGAAGTAAAGAATATTTTCATTGGAAAAGTCTACACTCTTGAGGAAAAGAAAGGGACAATAGATGCATTACATGCTTATCAAGATGTCATAGCTTGGAGCTATGAAGATCTAAAAACCAATGACACTTTTATTATCACACATACCATTCCTTTAAAGCCTAGTGAAAAGCCTTTTCAACAAAGGAAAAAACCAATTAATTTCTTGATGGAACCTATCATTCAAAGAGAAGTGTAGAAATTGTACTCACATCATATTTCTTGTTAGGAACTTAACTTTGGTGGAAAAATTGGTGCCAGTACTAAAAAAGAATGGTGAGATTAGGCTATTTGTGGACTTCAAGAATTTGAACCATTCCTTAAAGAAGGAAAATTATCTAGTCCCATCCTTGGATGAAGTCCTACAAATCATGAAGGGTTCCCAAATGATGTCCTTCTTAGTTGGATATTGAGGTTAAAATAAAGGAATGGTTCAATATGAGGGCAAACACAAAAAACATTTCACAACTAAGTGGGGAACATTTGCATATAGGAGGATTCCATTTGGACTATTTAATGCAGGAGCCACCTTTAAGCGAGTCATGTAAATTGATTTCAAAGAAATAATTAGTAAGTGCATTATTATTTACATGGATGACTTGAATATCTTTCCTAAAAGGAGAGGAGACCATATCTCATATTTTTGCGAAGTGTTTCAAAGGTGTAGAGAATTTGGTATATCTCTAAATCCAAAGAAGTGTATCTTCTGGGTGAGTGAAGGGAAGTTAATGGGTCACATCATTTTAAAAAATGGTATCTCCATTGACCTTGAGCATATAAAATCTATATTGAAAATCCAACCTCTCGTAAGTAAGAAAGAGATGAAATATTTCTTTGGAAAGATTAACTTTGTTAGGAATTTTATCACTAGTTTTGTAGAGATAGTCAAGCCATTAAATGCAATTTTGAACTAGGATGCAAAATTTGAATGGAATTATGAAGCAAAACAAGATTTTTAAGAGATAAAGAGAGCTACTGTTGATGCCCCTATGTTGGTGAGTCTTAACTATGCTAAACCATTCTATATATTCTCATCTACATCAGATCACTCTTGTCCTAGTATTCTAACACAAAAGTCTAATGGATGAGATGAGTACCCAATTGCATTCATGAGTGCTCTACTAAAAGATATAGAATTGAGAAAACCTAATGTGGAAAAAAAGGCCTATGCACTTGTTAGGGGGGTAAAGAAATTTGGGCACTACTTTTTAAGGAATAAAGTATTTGCAATTTTTTTTGATCCAACAGTAAAACTCCTACTAATGAAAAGTGAGTTGGGTGAGAAAAGGGCAAAATGGGTAACCATGTTGCAGGAATATGACATTGAAATTCATCCCATGAGATTAGTAAGAGGTCAAGCTCTAACAAGGAAAATGGCTACAATTGGGCTTGAAATTATAGTACAACAATATCATCTCCAAGATGTCTCACTTGATGAGTGGTATGAAGATGTGGTTTATTATTTACTCAATCAGAAGTTCCCTGCTCATTTAAACACAATACAACATAGAGTTTTGAGTCTGAAAAGTGCCAGCTTTATGTTGAAAGCAGAAATATTGTACAAGAAAAGTCATGAAGGTGTTTACCTTCATTGTCCATGTAAAGAAGAAGTAGCTTGAGTTCTGGTAGAAATTCACAAGAGGTATGGTATTGGTCATGGTTCTTGCCCCACCACTACAAATCAAATCTTATGGGTAGGATATTTCTGGCCCACTTTGGTCAAGATGCACACAATCATGTAAGGACATGTCATGTTTTCCAAAATTTTGCTAATAGAGAGAAGCATTCTATAGTTACATTACATCTAGTAATTGAGTTAAGGCCATTAGGAGAGTGGGGATTAGACTTTATTGGTCCAATTAATTGACCATCTTCTATCGAGCATAGGTATATTCTGGTTGCTACTAATTATTTTACTAGATGGATAGAGGCTATCCCTTGAAAGTAATACATAGCTGAAGTGGTAATAAATTTTCTTGAAGCATGGATTATTAATCTTTCTAGGTGCCCTTTTGTTGTGGTATGTGATAATGGTTCTTCTTTCACATCTTTAAAGTTTTTAGGTTGGGCTTTTGATCGAGGGGTTATCATTAAGTTTTCCTCTAATTACTATCCCTAAGGAAATGGCCTAGTTGAATCAACCAATAAGAACCTTTTGACTATTATTTGCAAGCTAATTGACTAAAATTCAAAAGACTGACATACTTAGTTGTAGTGCAAAAAATTATATGCTCTTGAAAGCGATGTGATTTTATACTTAATTTTGACCTATTTTGGCACCCTTGCATTAATTACCCTTTAAAATCATCATTAATAGGCCCCTACGAGCCATTATTTTGGATCTCAAGGCTTATTTCAGCTAAAAACCTGACAAAATAATTTAAAACATAGAAAAATCTTGAAAACCCACCTCAAAAAGCTAAGGTGGGACTCATTCGCCACCTTGGGTGAATGAGTCCCCCTAGGTAGGATCCATTCACCACCTTGGGTGAATGAGTCCCATTTGGGTTCTTTTTCAAATTTGAGTAGGAAAATCACTTTTTTAATTCAAATTTTTGGTGGATGTTGGCCTTTTAGCTCTAAATAACGGTAAATTAGGTGTGAATGCCTATATAAGAAAGTTTTTAAGTCATTATTTCATAACCAAACAATCTAAGCAAGCATTTTCAGGAGACAAGTATCAATATTTATCAAGAAATATTTCACAAGAGCATTCAAGTTTCAAAAGTAAGCAAAGTTGAAGTCTTGGAACAACATTAAAGTGTTTTTATAGTTCTTCAAGCTCACTTTTATTCAAGATCTAGCATTGTCAAGGGTTGATCACGATTTTCTATGGTGAATCATGATGGATTCTAGGTTAAGGAGATACAACTAGCATCAAGCCAAGCCTCAACAAATGTTTCCTAAGTGATTCCTATTACCAACTTGTGCTTTTCAGCCCAATTTGGTCAAGCTGAGACAACGCTATTGTTTTACTTTGAAGAAACAAGAAGGTACACAAAAAATTATGCTAGAATTTTATAATCATACACAAAGATGCCATAAATTGAAGTATTTCAGTTTTCATTTCTGTAATTATTTTATAGAAAGAGAAAATATTACACAAAATTTGCATAAAATATTTGTCTTTTATTCATTTTATAAAAGTATGTTGATAGGTTTCCCACACAAGCAATGGGAATAACTAAAATTATGCAACATAAAAGTAAATCATACACCTAAAGAAAAAAGAGTGATGAACACATGAAAGGAAAAGGGATCCGTTATTGCCTGAATGACGAACCCCAGTGTTGATCTACTACATCTTCAACTCCCTTCATTGGTAAGATCCACAAATACTTGCAAGAAATAGAGGAGATTATGCTAGATCTCGGGATACCAATTCTCCTCATATGTAATATTAAGAAATATACAACCTAATTTTATGAATAATTAAATTAGTTGAGCAGTTATCACAAGTATCCAAGAAAAGTAGAGGATCATTAATCATCATAAGGCTATGAGCTTCATTTTTTTATTAACTTGTATGTTCACTGTGTAGGTATAGGTACATTTACCATTACGGGATTAATTTTTTCAACATCATAGTAAGTGGAGGAAAATGTGGCTTCGACAAGGGTTGAGCCCAACATACTGTCCTCCTAGTTGTAAAAGAGGTAAAATATAAATTTCATAAATAAAAACAAATTGGGCAGCAAGTCACTTTGGTATGATGTGGGAAGCAATCAAAAATTAAGAAAAATGATCATATTTAATGGCATCCCTTCAACGAGATCTAGGACAATCAAGTCATTATTATCAAAGATGCATGACCTCATAATAAAGGAAAATGTATCATTGAAGGTGTAAGAGAAATTGATGTTATTGCAGTTGTTGTAAGGCTTTCAATGCATCATGTAGAGATTGATAAGCCCATAGGATGTTGTTTATTCAATAGTGTGGCCATAGTAGCACAAAATTTAGTTCTTAACTAGACAGATTTGGGCATATCTAAGGTATTGATTATTGACTAGGGAATTTATTATGATAATGAGACAAAAGAATGGTCTATTGCTAGAAGAAAAATGATGTGGAGGACTTGAGGAAATTATTTCTTGAGATGGTGCCTTCTTGTAGTGGTACATTTATGAAGATAGGTAGAGTATAAGGGCAACCCACAATGAGAAAATATTCAAAGGAACTATGAATAAAGGTAATAGTAAACTATGTAGTGTCATAACAAGGATAAAGGACAACCTATAGGTTGAATAAAGATAAAAGGAGATAGTGATTTGTTATCTAATATAAATTTTCAGCTATCTCATAAATCACTTTGAAGCATAGTTTTAAAGCATATTCAAATCCTTTATTACATATGTTACCTATATAGGGGTCCATGTAGCTATCTTTCATTAGCCTTTCTGTCATGTTTCAGATAAGTGTGACATTTTAGCCTTCATGGTGAAAAATAATATTTACTTTCTTGCATTGAAAAAATAGGAAACAATATATTTTAAACCTCCTAGTAGCATTTACTATCATGCAATATCAATGCAGGGCAAACCCTTGGAGCCAATTAGATAATTATGGATTGGAGTGCTTTGTGATAGTGATTAATCACTAAGTTTTGAGGTCTCCATGAGTTCATGATTATGAGAAATCATCATGGAGTTGAGTTGATGGATAGCTTGTAAAGTCGATTAATAGTCCTTAGGTTCATAGGTGTACAATCCATAGAAAATCTCCATGAATCAAAGAAGACAACTATAGCTAAATAAGGCATTATGGGTGTTTATCCTGATAGACTCCATGAGTATGACATCAATGAACAATGGGCACTGATACAAAGGAATATAGTAGAATATTCAAGGCAATAGCCTATTTTATGGTAGCTCACAACTATATAGTGAACTTGAGGAGAGTCTTGGTGACTACACAATTCTTCACAATGTACAAGGTACTTCTTTTAAATGAAAGAGAACAATTGATATTAGTGTTAAGTGAGAAGACTGTGGTTGGAGTTATGTAGAGAGGAAACTATATACAAGTAGGTGATAGCATGAAATACAATGAGGTCTTTCGAGTCAATGGAAGTAAAAGATAAAACTATTATGCATGGAGTGAAACTTACTAGAGGAGAGTGAACCCAGATTGTAAGAGAATGCCTAGTTCTTCAAATCCATGGCAACACAATAGCAAGAGAATGAGCAAGAAAAAATGACAATGTGGAAAATAAGCCCCTGACTTACGGCTAAATAGACTTTTAGGTTTTTTCATGAAAACCTAACTTTGGCCACCAAGTGATTTTTAGCACTTTAGTTTACAAAATTACATATGTATTAATGTGTAGTCCATGGGATTCATAAGGGTTTTAAATCTTTCTTTTTGTTTTTGCATGATGTTAAAACAAGAATTAATGTGTAAATAAATATTAAAAGTAATGTTTTATAAGTTACTTTAATATTTGGCATAGGGTAATCTTCACATGGAAGATATTAAAGAAATTCATATTGATTAGCTTTAATATTTTTTCAAATAGTTATCCTTGTCTCAAAACCTTGCAAAAATAGAAAGGAGGTGGAGCCAAAGTCTTACACATGCATTTGTAGATATTTAGAGTGATTTTTCTTTCACTTTCAATTAGATAGAAGTGGTTTTGGGGTCCCCTTTGGTCAAACAATTTGAGAGGAGGAGTTTGGAGCTATTTTAGCTCAATTTGGATTAGTTATGAGCCCTCATTTTTAGGCTTATCTATTTTTCTCATGAGGAATATTGAGATAGATATTTTTTAATGCAATTAACTACAAGTTCTACCTCTTGGCACCTTGAGACTAGTTTTGTATTAAAGGAGAAGACACTTAGGATTTTTCCATTAATTCTTGCTTCTTTGCCTTTGCATTCTGCAAAGAGGAGATTTGTCTTGTAACTCAACTTTTATTTTCACTTTTATATACAACAAAAATAGTTATTTTAGCTTATTTTATCAATATTTGCATAAATTCCTTCCATTGTTAACTAGAATCAAGTGTTTACCTTCTTATTTTCAAGCATTGTGTGTCTCATGAATAATTTTGATTAATATTTAATGTGTTCTAATAGTAAAACCTTTAAATTTTTGTCTTATTCATGGTTGCATGTATGCAAAAGCAATTAATAATCATAGGTCATAGGTTGTTCTAGTGATTTATCTCATCTTCCAAGTTGTGAAATATTATTTTCCTTCATAAAAGATAAGTAAATCAAAGCCTGTTTATGAAATATTTATGTGATCAGATTGCACAAACTGAGTTGTGTAAATAGATTCTTTTTAAGAAGTAGCTAAGAATCAGGCTGCAAATTATTTTCATTTCGGTGTATCACCTCCTAGTGCTAAATTTTCATTTCATAAGTTATTCTTCTTCCCTTTTCTCATCAAAATCAGTAATTCTTAAGATATATTCAAATGGAGCTAACCCATAATCTTGAGGTCTATCTTCACCATAGCGTACCCATAATGTGAAGATATTCCATTGTTTCATAGGATTACTTGAGTCTAGGCTTAGCTAGGGTGTAAATCCTCCATGATAACAATTTTTGTAATGCTCGGTGGGTTTGTGAATTGATTTTCAGTTCACATCAAGATCCTTGTAACTATTAGTTTGGTATAGGCAACAATATTTCTAGCCTTTTGAGGTGTGAAATTCATACTTGGTGACTCCACTCTCTGGTTTTCTATGCAGATTTAGTACCAGACAACACATGAGAAAGATACAAACAAGGGGAAGTGAATATCCTTTCAAATAGTTTTAGTTGTCACCACCAAGAAGAAGATTTGGGAAAACAAGAAGGAGACCTAACACAGCAAGATCATGTTCTACACCTCCCAACTATAGTCCTGCAAGTCATGTTCTAGTAGTTCTAGTACCAAATCTGCAAGTACCAGTAGCTCCAATGGTGAGATATTTTGCATTTGTGTCATTTAATGGGGGATACTCACTGAATTTGGCTTAACACAATGATATTCCAGTATCTGCACTCAAAATTTTACCTATTTTCATTGGTTAAGATCAGACTACACCCATAGAGCACACAAGATGTGGCTTCACTTTGTGGGGTTCATTACATTACTGAGGAAAATGTTGCAATAAAACTTCTGAAAAAATCATTCAAACATTGGTTCAGAGGTTTACCTGTTAACTCTATTTCAATGGGGGATGAGTTAGGAGATGCTTTGAATAGGCAATTTCAAGATAAATCTGATCATTTATCTTTAGTTGAATAGATGACAACTATCAAGAGAGCTCCACAAGAACAAATAATAGATTTCAATTTCTGATTCCAAAAGACTTGGAATAGAATTCTTGCTACGGTAAGGCCTTCTACTGATCATGCGCTCTTATATTATCTTAAATCCCTCAATAGTTACATTGCAGTAATGATATAATCAATGGGTGGTGTATCATTCCCTAGAGAATTTGATATTTCCATTAGAGGTGAGAATAGTCTTATTCAAGTTGGAAAGATTGCATGTAGACCTCCAATGCCTATATTTCCTAATATTCAGCCTCTAATTCCTATCCAAGTTCCTACTATTACTCCATTACCTACGGTTCCAGCCTTAGGCTATAAAACATCTAGTCAAAATAGTTATGCTTTGATTCAATGTCAAAAGTTGCAAGAGATTAAAGGGATATTGCAAACATTTAGTAATAAATTGGTGAACATAGAAAAGTAACAAGGTCAAGGTTTTAGACCAAATCAAAACTTATATCATCCTAATAGACCTCCATATCAAGCTAATTCTCAGGCATAGAGAAAGACTTATAATCCTAGACCTTTTTAGCCACACAACCCCAACATTCCTACTGCTTCAAAAGAGCTAATTTACCTATCCAGAACAACTTGGTACAAGATTTTGATTGGTTTTTTCCATGCAATCAACCTCACAATAAGTCTACTTGTCTCAATGGGATGTTGAATCAAGCCTTGATGGTTTAAAATAATGTTATTGTCTAACAAGGTTCTGAGCAACAAAACCTTGAACAATAGGTTCCTTATTCACAACATGGTCAAAATTATGTGATATTAATGAACTAGAAAGGTGAAGAGTTATATGGTGTCAATCACCCTTAGGGACAAGGTCAAAACTAGTCATATACCTCCATAGTATCGAAAAAAAGATCCAAAAAGAGGGTTGTGGATATAGGACATTAGCCTAATAAGTTACAAAATTAGGCCTCTACAAGTCAGCAACAAAGTGTTGGACATGTTCCTTCACAGCTAGTCCAAATTCTGCCAAGGCAATAGGATATGCCAGTTAAGGATCAGTAAAGATCTCAACCATAGCCATTACTAGTACAAGATGAAGTTTTTGTTCCAAAATTACAACAAAAGGTAAATATCAATTCTTTCAATATTTTGGAGCATATGAAGAAGTCTAGCATGAGTGTTTCAATGTGGGATTCATTGGCTCTTTTGGGACAAAAGGATTTATTGAAAAATGCATTGAATAACTTATCTTTATCTCATGAACCATCAATAGACTAGCCAAAGGTTTCACTTCCAAGTGATCAAACAAAGGTAGAATTAGCAAGTGCACCTAAATCAAAAGTTGAACATAAAATGCAAGAGGTTAAACCACCTCCTTTTTACATAACTTTGATTATAGGCAAGCATATTTTGCATAACTATATGATTGATTCAAGTGCTAATAGTTTAGTGATGCCTAAGCAGATTGTTAACAAGTTGGGTTTGACTTATGACCCATAATCAAAAGGTGTAGTTCAGTTAGATGGGATAGTCATCAAGATATGGGTGTGATTAAGAATATTGGTCTAATTTTGCATGCATGTCCTAATTTCACTATTCCCCAAGATATTTATGTGATAGATCTACCACCCAATTTTTTTGTCTTTCTAGAGATTTCACAGCTACGTTGGGAGGCTACCTTTCATCTGATTGGTCACACATTTTCTTCAAGACAAGATATGGTATGAAGGTTACCACTACATCTGAGTTATTAGCCAAATATCACATAGAACCTTTTGTGCCTAGTGCTATTAATGCAAATCATTCTTATCACGAGCAAGGTAAAGAAGATCAACAAGCTATTCAAGTACCCTAAATTTCTTTTGAAGGAATTCCTAATCTAGTTTTAAATCAATGGGAAGTTAAGAACCATGAGGAATACCCATATAGACATATGGAACAAACATATATGGGTATTTACATGATTTAGGAACATAAAATTGTTGTCCCAAATTTGGTTAAGGAAGAAGAAGAGTATAAAATACAATACTCGAACAAAGTATGGAGTCTGTATTTTGATGGTTCAAGGAGCAAGGTGGGTGTTGGCGGAGGTGATATGCTAGTTTCTCCAAGTGGTGAGAGGTGTTATTCAGCCTTTTTTTTTTTTTCTTTCAGTTGTTCTAATAACGCTGCTAAATATGAGGCACTTGTTCACGGTTTAGAATGGGCTAGAAAGAAAAATGTAAAGTGTCTTAAGGTGTTTGGGGATAGTGAATTAGTGGTTAATCAAGTAAGGAATATCAATGCCACTAAAAGTGAATTGTTAAAGAACTATAAGCATAGAGTGTGGGACATGATTGAGGAGTTTGACTCATTTAATTTTCTATCCATATCGAGAAGTCAAAATAAAGAAGCTGATAAATTGGCTGCCATGGGAGCTGAATTTGACATTCTAGCTGAGGTGAAGAATGTTTATGCTCAGAAGTATGTAAAAGTTGTTTTCAGGATTGTTGTTCTAGATAATAAAATTTATTGGCAAGTATTTGATAGTGATGAGCAGATCATTAATTTTTTGATGGAACAAGCTGATTTTGTAGCTCGAAACCAACAAAAATGGTAGCAACAATATGATAACCAAATTTTATAGATGAAATAAATAAGTTGCCTAAAGGTTTGGTAACTTGAATCAATTTATAATATTGATGATCAAGTTAGAAAGGGTAAAGCCAACATGTTAGTGAAACAAGAGCACTATGAGCCCATATAGATTTTCAGAGACAAGCTTCTGAAACTTGGCAAGGTATGCACTAAGGAAGAAAAAATTGCTTTTATTTTACTTTTCTAGGAGTTTAATGATATTTTTCTTGGGAGTATGGAGATTTGAAGGGTTTTAACCCTGAGTTAGCTCAACAAATTATTGAGCTAGAACCCAAGGAAAAACTAGTGAGACAAAGGAAAAGGCCTTTAAATCCCAAGATAGAACATCTTATGAAAATAGAGTTAAACAAGTTGATTGAAGGTAATATTATATTTCCAATTAAGCATACATCTTGGGTTTCTAACTTGGTACCTATTAATAAAAGGAATGGTGAGATTAGGCTATGTGTTGATTTTCGTGATCCAAACAAAGCCTCTCTCAAGGATCATTATCTTTTTCCCTCAATGGAGCATATTTTACAAGTTTTTTCAAGTTTTGACAAGTTTTCATTGTTAGATGGTTATTCAGGGTATAACCAGATTTTAGTAAAAGAGGAAGTTCAGTTAAAAACTGCCTTTACTACCAAATGTGGCACCATGGATTATAAAAAGATGCCCTTTGGATTTTCCAATGTAGGTGAAACCTTTCAAAGAGCTATGGACATGGATTTCCAAGGCCTCATAAACAAGTTTGTACTTGTTTATTTAGACGACATTAATATTTTTTCAAAAAATACTAATATACATTTTGATCATTTAAGGTAGATTTTTGAGATATGCAAAGAATATGGGGTTTCACTTAACCAAAAAAGTGCATTTTTTCTATCCATGAGGGCAAGATTCTTGGACATGTAGTTTCCAAGCATGGTATTTCAATAGATCTAGAAAGAATCATTTCTATTATAGTTTTACCCCTACCAACACACAAGAAAATCTTACAAAGATTTCTAGGTAGGATCAATTTTGTAAGAAGGTTCATTCCAAACATCACAACTCTCTTAAAGCCCCTTACTTCAATGCTAACAAAGAATATTCCCTTTATCTAGACTAAGGAAGGTAAGAGGAATTTTAAAGTGACAAAGGAGGCCCTTGCAGTAGCCCGAACACTCATAAACCCAATGTTTTCTAGAGATTGTTTATTATATGCTTTTGTGAGTGTTGATACTATTTTGACGATGCTTTGTCAACAAAATGAAGAAGGATTAGAGCAGCCTGTGGCTTTCTTTAGCCAAGTTTTGCAAGATTATGAGGTGAGATACTCTTTTGTTGAAAAGAAAGTCCTAGCTATAGTTAGAAGCCTGAAATTTTTTATGCATATGCTTTCTAACAATAAAATTTAGTTGTTGGTTTTCCATCCTACAGTTAAAGATTTCTTTCTTAGCAAAGATATCAATGATAATAGAGTAGGTGGGATAATTAAGGTAATGGAATATGATGTCAATATCAAGGTTACTAAGTTGGTTAGAGATAAAGGTTTATGTGAGCAGCTTGCTTGAAATGAAGTGGACATCAAAGAACTTGATGAGGAAGTTTTAATAATGCTCAACAATGAGGAACAAGTTGTTGTTATAGCTCCTTCCTCCAATTAGATTCAAGATATGATACATTACATTCACATTGGTGACTATCCTGAAGGTTTGGATAGAGAAAAATTAAGCTATTTCAGACTTCAAGCCATTCCTTATGCTATCATAGATGGATTTTTATATAGGAATTACTTTCATGGAGTTTTTCTAAGATGTGTTGAGCTAGAACAAATTGATAAAATTCTAAAATAATTTCATGATGGGCCTTCTAGAGGCTATTTGCACCAGGAACTATAACTCTAAAGATCATGAGAGTTGGGTATTACTGGCTTGATTTGTTTAAAGATGCACATGCTTGGGTCAAAAAATGTAATAAATGTTCATTATTTGTAGGAAAGAAAAGTCTTGTAGCCTTACCATTACACCCAATTAAAGTAGGAAAACCTTTTGGCAATTGGGTTCTTGATTTTATCGAGCCTATTAACCCACCTTCTAGTGTAGGTCACAAATAGATATTGATTGGACCTAACTATTTTACTAAGTGGTCAGAAGTTGTGTCATTGAAGGAGGCCAATGAGAGAGTTCTAAACATCTATTAGGACCTAGTTGCAAGGTTTGGTACTCATGATTCCATTATTTTTTATAATGCATTGGCATTTGTTGGTTTGAAAGTACATGATTGGTCTGCTAAGAATAATATATATCTGAATACTTCATCCAGTTATTACCCTTAGGGTAATGGACAAGTTGAATCAACCAATAAGAACTTGATTCGAATTGTCAAGAAGAAAATTGAGGATAATCAAAGGACTTGGCATGACAAGTTGAAGCTAGCCCTATGGGCTGATAGGATTACTCCTAAAAGAGCTACATGTAATTCACCCTATGTACTCACTTATGCAAAAGAAGCAAGACTTCCAATTTTAGTTGAATTACCAACCTTGAACTTGATTAAAGAGATGGAAACATTAAAGGAGGAGCCTATGGAAATTAGGCTTGCACAAATTATGGAGCTAGAGGAGGTAAGAAAATAAGTACTCGAGAATTTAGAGATCCATCAAGCTCAAATGAAAAAGACTTTTGATAGAAAAGAAGTACCAAGAGTGTTCAAGGAGGGAGATATTGTTTTTAAGTGGGATGAGCTTAAAATTAAACCTGGAAATCATACCAAGTTTGATGCCATGTGGGATGGACCTTATCTGATAACTGAATGCAAGCAACATAATGATTTTCATCTTTCAAAGTTGGATGGAGAGGTATTACCTATCCCAGTCAACGAGATTCACCTCAAATGTTGTTTTTGAAGAGAAATTTTTTGCAAATGTACATATTAGAGTAGAGTTTTTAGTTAATAAGTGTTGTTCTCACCTCTATTTCAGCTCAGTTTTTGTTTTCCAATAAGTGCTAATGCACAGTTTTCTAGTCATGTTCTAAATAGAGCCCTAGTAGTTGTTTTTAGTTTTTTTTTTCTACTATTATTTTTTGTGATCCCCTAAACCTACAAATGCACAAAGAAGTCAAACATTGTTAGTGTTAGTTAAAATATGCATGTAACAATGAGGGATTCCCCATAAAATCCATCTATCTAAAACTTAAATTAGGAAATGAAGAACACAATGAAATTATAACATGTAAATCCTAATTAAGCAAATAGCATTATGATCCTATGGGGGAATTGGTGCCAATGATATGTTGTAATTGGCCCTTTCCCAATTCCTATGATTGCAAATGTGGATTGATGAAGAAATGGTCAAATCTCCAAAGAGATTTGAGCATAACTTTGGTGCAAATGTGAAAATGATAGGAATGGTGGATGAAGATAGCAAAATCAGTTCTCACTTGAAGAGAGTAACTTTGCATATGAGTTGTGGATGATATGGATTTGAGTATAATAAGTTTACTCAAATTGTGGATGATTGAATGAGAGGAAGAGTCTCTCATTTATAGATTCTCAAATTGGAAGAATGAGGGATTTGGATGAATGTGGGATAAAAGACCAACCAATGAGAAGTGGCCACTTGTCCACATGTGATTGGAGGCGGAATGAGCACATTTTGGTCAATGTGCATGATAAATGCCATGAGATTCAAATTTGAAATTTGAATGTGACATGTGAGAGGGAAAGAGAAATGGAGTTAATGTCACTTGGCTCAATGCACAAGGACATGTAAGAGGCATTGAATGCCTTGTTGGAAGGACCAAGTCCACTTGGCCTTTTTGAATTCAAATGAGGGAATATTCCCTTTTGATGCTTTGTGAGGAAAATAGAGATTTAATAAGTCAAAGTAATTGATTTATTATGCAAGTTGCATTCTCTAGAGGATTTTAATGATTGAGATTAATTTAATCAAGATTTTAATCAATTTAATGAGGAATTAGGAGATGTGACAATTTAGACTTAAATTTATGAATTCATTTAAATCAAATTGAGAGGAAGGGTTTAATTAAATAAATGATTTTGATTTATTTAACTAAGGAGGAATATGTTAAGTTAAATTAAATAATGTTTTAATTTATTCAATTTAATAAGAGGACTTTAGGGATTTTAATCAAATAAAATGACTTATTTAATTAAATAGGGATGTAATGGTTAATTAAATTAAATTGATTAATTTAATCACTGAAAGAGGAAAACTTAATTAGATAAATAATGATTCATTAGATTAAGGGATAGAATTATGATGAAATGCTGAGAGTGTGATTTAGGAGGAAATGTTGTTAGTAATCAGGATCAAGTGTGTCGGATCGAGAATGTACATTTTCCATGTCTACATTTTTCCCCTCTTTGAAGCAATGTACTTGTTGCATTGATTCAAAGAATAAACTGTTATGAGCAAAGTTCAAAATTTCTTGATTTTTTCAGATGCCCCACTGTTGCCTCGGCAAGAAGGATTACGCTAGTATACTGCCCCCTCGAGAGATCGAGTGGAAATGTTTGATTTTTCAATCAAGATCATGATAAAATGTGAGAGGAGTGGTTCTATTGATTAGAGGATGACAAATAATTCTTTGATATAGACAATCTGATGATGTATATATAGTCATTGGCCATTGATAGCCTCGTGTATATTTTGATACAACACACTGATCTTAGATAGAAATGGTAGTAAAGATAGAAGAATGAGAAGAAAAAGATCGATGGAAGGAGGATCCACACAAGTTCACATTATTACCGATGATGATGATTTGCATTGCTAGGAGTTGGGATTTTCAAAGGGCTATTTACTTTATGTTTGATAACACACATAGGTACTTTGCATCAAGGTATAAAGGACCAGGATGGCATGGTACCTAGTGTGATGGACTTTGACTTGTCAATCAGATAGGAGTATTCTTGTTCACACTTAGCATGCATACTTCATTCAGGATATAGTTCAGACATTCTAAATATCTCAGGCCAAAACACAAGAAAGCAAGATTTCCTATGTGGTCAACAAGATACCTAAAACAACCTCCCTACAATCCAAACAAAACATGCATGACTAAGTTATTTTACAAGAGTATCCAACAAGCATAGCAGATAAAAAGATAATGATCCTTGCCCCATTCCTTTCTCTCTAAACCTATTTTGTTTAGGCATCATTGAGACATGCTTGGAATGAGTGCAAAATAAGATAAGTCTAAAAAGACCAAGATAAAATAAACAAACAAGTTGATGTTCTTCATACCACTAGCCAAGACTAACTACTGTGAGGGTTACCTAATGCTTATGTCCATCGCAAGAAAGCTTCATCCTAGGACATGTAGTGATCAGGGTTTTGATGGGGCTGATTGGATGATAAGCTATTGATACTCGGACGTGACTAACTTGCTTGCTTACTGCTCTAGACTTGAGACTCTCACGATTAGGTGTTCACTTTGAGATCTGCTAGAATTGCTTTTGACTGACTCACCAAAGGGTGAAGGTGACGATGATTTATTATGAGTGATGACAATCATGGGTGAAAGCGAGATGAAATGGATGCACCATTTTGGATTTTTTCAGATATTTTTGAGGCTATTTTTGGTATTTTTGAGATGTTTTACAAATATTTTTGGTATTTTCAAGATTTAAGACAAATGGACTAAGACCTATCCTAGGGGTCTCAGGAGTTGATCCATAGATTAGCCTTGCCTACATTATATACGTAGAGACCACGTAGTTCGACTGGCGATGGACTGACTTGATGATAAGATGGTCAAATAGATTGCCATTTTATTGCCTAAAGGACTGACTCCAAATGTAGACTAGATGGGCAATGGTATTGTCAATGCGATGGATGCCTAAGGGACTGACCTAACTGTCTCGGGGGAGGATCAAAGATCAACCTTGCCTACGTTCAAGCTCAGAGATGACGTAGTTTGACAAGGTGAAAGACTAACAAGACTTAATGAATTTGAAGATTTTCCAATATTTAGACATGTTTTTGGATGTTTGAATGATTTGGATGTTTTTTATTTTTGAGTTTTCAAATGTTTTGAGTTTTTTGATGAATTTTTTGAATGTTTTTGAGTTTTTCGCATGATTTTGATGATTTGGATATGAATACATGATGATATCAGTGCTTTGTTTGGGATTTTGTTGAAAAGCAAGCTTAATGTTGATCAATCAAATTGATGGATTGATAGTTTGACTAAGTGTGTTAAGTCAAACAGAAGTGATAATGCACTTGTAAATTCAAGGAAGTTGTGTTATCCCAGAGTAAACTCGTACAAAAGGATAATTTGGCTAGGTGTGTTAAGCCAAACGAGGTGATTATGGATTTGATAATTTGGATAAGTGTGTTAAGCCAAACAAGATGATAATGAACTTGTAAACCCAAGGAAGTTGTGTTATCCTAGAGTAAACTCGTGCCTAAGATGATAGTTTGACTAAGTGTGTTAAGTCAAACAAGGTGATGATTGATCAAGATTGATGAAACTTGATTTGGAACAAAATTGTTTTGATGATTTGATGTGACACTAGCATGCGCATTAGACGTGACTGATATTGAATTGTCCAGATTGATGTTCGATGAAAGATAAAACTTGATAAAGAACATCGTCTTGCTGTCAAAATATGCCATGGGCTAGTGATTTGGATTCAGCGGCTCACAAATGCCTTTAGCCAATTTGATTTCATGTTTTCCAATGTTTGGATCACCACATAAGTTATATATCAAGATTTATTCTCGAAGCAAGATGTAAATATCTGCCCCCAGTGTCTAGTAATGTATGGAATTCCATGGGTGGAATCTTGGATTCTTGGATTCTTGGATAGATAGATGGATGAATGGATATGGATCATCTTGCGATAAGATATGGTGTTCAAAAAGTGGATGCGCCTTTGGATAGTGGTTCAAGGTTCAGATAGCATTGGATAGGGTGGGATTAATGAAAATGACCCATGCCAAGATGTTTACCACAAGCAAGTGTGCATCGTATTTTCATCAAGATCAAGATAACTTGGAGTATGGATGTAGATGGATGAAAATGGATGATATGGTTGGAATGTTGGCTTTATTATGAATGCGATAAGATGCTTTCTTCTAAACTAGCGCATGTAGATGCTCGATTCTACACATGATGTCTATTTGCTAGGTTTTCATCATGGTACTTGTCCAAAGCGCCACCATAGTGGTTTTCGTTGGAGGATGATTTTTTCTTTACTGTTTTCAATCCTTTTTCTGATTTTTTTTTTTTTTTGGACTTTTATATTTTTTTATTGTATTTTTTCAGAGATTTTAAGCTGATGCTGAACCACCTAGTGGTGCTGATGTTGATGCTTCTATCATAACATGCCATTCATATCCTATTTGAAGAATTTTTCTTGCCAATATATGTGCACTTGTATGCAACTTTTGAGATCCTTGATCTGTTTTGCTGATACTGGAGTTAACGTTGTCTTTGTGTGCACATCGTGATAGAGTGCCTTTTGAATCCTTACGATGAAGGGTTTTTGCCAATACATGATCAATTTGAGAATTGGATATCATGCATGGAGGCATGGATGGAGTGTGTTTAGGTATAAAAGATGGATTGGTCGACAGTTTGGGACCTTTGATTCACCAAACTTGGGAAGATGAGCAATGATGGGTGGATACGGAAGTGTGCGTGGAATTAGGACCAAATGCTTGATACACTTTGTATGTTGCTTGAGAAGCATGCTTTTTCCTTTGCAGACATCTTTGATGGATATTTTTCCCTTTTTGATTTTTCTCCATAGTTTCTTTGACTGATGGAGTTTGATAGGGATAGTCTTTCTTTGTATTCTTTGGTATCCATATGTATTTGATTTGTCCTTTATGATTCTTAGCTTCTTTTTCATTGATAAAATTCTTCATGTTTCAATTCAAATATTTCTTTTGATGTTGGTCCCAATTTGTGGATGGGGTGATGGGTGGATGAAGATTCATGATGTGGCTGGTTGTAGCATTGGCATTGATTTCATCATAAGGGTTCTTTGTGCTCCCTACGTTGATGCTTGCTCTAGATGAAGTTGCCCCCAGTTTTGTGGAAGTATTACTGATATGTTGAGATCCCTTGATTGTCGAATAACCAAGGCCTTGATGCTTAGGATTGCCAACAATCTGCACTGGTTCTAGGATACCCTGTTCATGTAGGCCTAATCCTCTGCCTTGATAATTCATCTGCTAAAAAAGTTTATTTGCCGTAGGATATGAATTACCTCCTTCTTTGCTCTATGGTGGATCTTCAAAGGTCATAGCTCTTTTATTGATAAGATTATTTTCCCTTACAAAGGTGAGTGATCCAAGTTGATATCTTCAGCTTGATCTTGTGAGATATCAGATTGCAGTGCTTCTTCAAGAAGTATTGATGCTTCACTGTCCACACAAAATTCTTCCTCATGACTCACTTCATAGGATGTTTCTGATTCATGACTTATGTACAAGCCTTCTTCATGATTTGTTTCTGATATGTCTCTGGATTTCTCTAAATATTGATCATGTGTACAAATTTTAAGAGTAGGAGACTCTTGTTTTGAATGACAATCATTTGCGTGTCCATCCAAAGAAAGCATCTTATGGGTAGATGGAGGGGTATGTGCTATATGGATATGGTCATCATTTGCAACATCTTACATAGATAGGAGAGTGTCCATTATATCATTGTAGTATCTTGGAGATACAAATTCTCGATCTTGAGTGATTTTAGAATTACTTTTGACATGCTTTGGATCAAGTTCTTGACATGGGTCAATTTTAAAGAATGGATTTCTTTCTTGGATATCTTCATTAGGCATAGGAAGATTTTAAAATGTCATGAGGTCAAAGGATGGCCATATGTTTTGGAGAGGATCATTGCTAGACCTTGTTGAAAGATGTTCATCATGCTTTGGAGTGAATTCTTGAGATATGTCCTCTAACTCATTAGATGATGTAGAGACATTTTCAACATTATCATTGGTGAAAGGATCTTGATCATCATTTTGAATGATTGTGGTGGGAATCAGTTGCAAGCTTTGTTGTTGGAGTAAGGCCTACATTTTTTGTTGAGCCAACAATGCTTGTTGTTGGTCGTGCTGCTGTTGTACCAAAAATGCTTGTTGTTGGGCTTGTTGTTGTTGTGCCAACAATGCTTGTTGTTGGGCTTGCTGTTGAGTTGCTTGTTGATGGATTGCTTGCAATAATGCCTTAAATTGTGTTTTCTCATGTTGAGCCTGGTGCTGGGCTTGAGCTTGAGCCTGTGCTTGTTGGGCTACTTCAGCCGCTTGCGCAACTTGTGCGGCTTGTTAGACCTGGAGTGCCTTTTCGTAGGCAGCTTGTTGTGCAGCTTGCAACATGATGGAGAATGAATTGGTCGTGTTGTGTTTTGGTGGTGGTGGCAGTGATGGGTTGGGAATGGTGTTGTTTGTTGGGGTTTCTTGGATGGTTGCCATTTGTTGTTGCGATATTGATGGAAAAATGGGATGATTTGGTATGATGTTTTGATTTGACATTATGGGTTGACTTTGAAAATTTTTTTGGTTGAGAATCATATTGCCTTGATTTAGGTAACTTTGATTTTGCATGGTGTTACCTTGACTTGAATCAACATATGGAGTTGTCAACATATTTCTTGGATTTTGAACAACATTGATTTTATTTGCAATCATATCTATCCCAAAATTCACCAAGTATGGATTTGAAATGGTCATGTTTGGTAAAGTTGCACTTGGTATGTATGGATTTTGTGCGATAATGTTGTTTGGATAACTCATGCATTGAGCGTTTGGTTGATAGATTTGCAAATTTGGACTTGGATTTAAATCTACCAATCGGAAAGGTGTTCCAAACTTTGGATTGGGCATACTCACATTCATTGTACTTTTTGGAAGAGATAATGATGCCATGTATAAATGTGAGTTTCGATAATCAATTGGCATTGTGAGACTTGGATAGTTTGATTGACTTGGATTACTCATGATGGATGAGTCGAGTTTATATTCCATGTTCCTCTTGTGTTTTGAACTTGTTGAGCTCCAAGGGGTTTAGGACCAATGATGGGATGGAGGATGAAAGGGTGAGTGATATGGGTGTTTGAATTTTTAGGAACTTTGGATCAATGCTAGACTTTAGGAATTGATTCGATTTGATTTGATTGATGATAGTTTGACTAAGTGCGTTAAGTCAAACAAGATGATTATGCATGTGTAAACTCTAGGAAGTTGTGTTATCCTAGAGAAAATGTGTACACAAGATGATGAATTGGCTAAGTTTACTAAGCCAATCAAAGTGAATTTGACTAGGTGTGTTAAGTCAAATGTAATGATGTTGATTTTTCAAAGGTCTAGCATAAGATGTTGTAAAGTTCCAAAAGTTGTTGGTGAGATGGAATTTGATTGATGTTTGGATGGATGAGGTGTTTGATTTGATCCTAGATGAACCTAAGAGGACTTACTTACAAGACCAAGGTGATGAAGAACATGCTTTTCCCTAAAGGTAGTTCAAACCAAAAGACCAATGTTTGCATGAAAACTTAATGACCCAAAAGAGACCAAGCACATGTGTGGTTTGATTGTCTTTTATCTTGCTTATATTTGGTTCCTTTTTACCACAAACACTTTCTTGATTTATCTTTTCAAACTATGTGTCTAATGTCCCACTTTCGTTCTCATCCCACAAGGTCCATTGTGTAGAAATCAAGGAAAATAGGGAAAAAGTTCATTATGTTTAACCTTGTTGAAAACAAATGACGGTAGAATTTGTGCACTTAGAAACCTCTAGGAATATGATCCCTAGGAAAAGCAAGAGTGCCTAAATTCGTCAAGAGGTATTTGTTTCCCACAAGGGGTTTGAAATTTGAAGGTCTTGTGAATGTTTGTTTTCAAGTGTTTTGAGGACCAAGCAATGTATTTCTTCCAAGCACTTTTACACTCCTAGTTTGATGAGGCAATATCTTGTTGGGTTCCCACTTGGATGAATCCAGCTGCCCATATCTTGTGCGAATGGCTAAATGCTTGACCACACTGACTCCCCTCCACAACACTCACTTATTCAGGTTAGCCAAGCATTAGTACCCATGAATCTCCCATGGCATACCTTCCATTTCCACAACAAGATTGCATGTTACGTGGGGCGGCTTCAAAGGACATAACCTTTTGCACCAACAAGATAGACAAGGTTTTGGCATTTTTCTAAACAAGGGGTTCTAATTCAAGCATTCCATTCATGGGGGATTATCCAACATCGGCGAGAGTCCATTGCTATCCATCTCGTTGGAATAATCCTCGTGATATTGGCCTTTGTTCCAATATCCACACTTATATCCCGGGTGGAAGTCGCTTGCCTTTAGCGTGTTCCCGGTTGGGTCATTCCCTTGGGTGAGTACTTTTTCCCACAAGGCAGGCCCTCTAAGATAAGCAAAAGTGAGCTAACATATCCCGTTGTTCACACAACCTTCATTGAAAAAAAAAGGGGAGAACCTCCGCAATATGTCGTGCTCACACTCTCATATTTTGTTCAATTGTAAAATGCCCAAATTGAAATGTGGAGGCAATCTTTTTGACAAGTTATTATCACTAAAATGCTTTTAATTATCAAGATCACTATAAAGCACGAGAGAAGCACATACACATTTTAATGATGTTAATTTGTAAAAAAGTTTGCAAAACATAAAAGACACTTGTTCATTTTAACCTTCAAAGCAATGATGAATTCTTTTTAAAAGCACCAAATGAAGTGTGAGTTTGCCTTGCTCAAATTTTTAATCCTTTAAACAAAATCTAGTGTGTTGGCCTAAAGCTCTTTTTAGCCCCTTGGAAAATTTTGAAAGGAAATTTGACTTTGTTAATTTTAGAACCCAAAGTAAAACTAGTGTCCTAAAATCAAAGAACTTATCAAATCCGTTATAGAGTGTTAAAGAACACTTTAGTGTTTAAAAACACTTTGTACAAAGAAAACATGTTGTCATAAAGAAAGCTTGCTTGTTCCTTTTAATCCCAAAGTAAATTTAGTGTCCCAAGAGCATGAAAGTAAACAAATCCTTGGAAAGGGATTATAATTTCTCCCAAAGTGTTAAAAAAACACTTGTTACAATCATGTGATAATTTTTCATTCTTTCATTTCCATGCTTCATGATTCTTTAAAACCTACAATACAAGCTTCAAATGTTATATAAAATCAAGAAATAAGAAGATATGAGGGTTAGATAAAATATTAAGCATATAAACCCTAAAATTTAGACCAAGTTTCATGGTGTTTTGACATTAGGTGAAAGTTTGAAAATTTTAACTCTATCAAAGTTTATAAAAACCTACACCGTTGGATAGCTTATGAAATTCTACCCCATTTAAAAAAAGAACGCTTCGAAAAAGACTAAAAAATCACCAAGATACGGCCATTTTAAAATCGGGTGAAAAAATAAAAAATTATATGCGGCTTTGTTTGCAAGTGCAGTGTTGTTTGGAACAAGTGCAGTGCTAAACAACACCGCGTGGTGCTATTTGAAATAGGTGCGGTGCTAAACAGTGCTGCATGGTTCTCTGGGTGTGGTGGAGTTTACGGGTGTGGCAGAGTTTGCGTTTTAGGCGGTGCAATATAGCACCGCACCTACAAATGCGGTGCAATACAGCGCCACATACCTGTAACCTGCAAAAAAAAATAGAAAATAGAAGAATTTTCAACAAAAAACGTGATTTGAACTCGAGATTTTCCCTCCTAGCACCAATATGTGAACCCCTAAACCTACAAATGCACAAAGAAGTCAAACATTGTTAGTGTTACTTCAAATATGCATGTAACAATGATGGATTCCCCATAAAATCCATCTATCTAAAACTTAAATTAGGAAATGAAGAACACAATGAAATTATAACATGTAAATCCTAATTAAGCAAATAGCATTATGATCTTATGGGGGAATTGGTGCCAATGATATGTTGCAATTGGCCCTTTCCCAATTCCTATGATTACAAATGTGGATTGATGAAGAAATGGTCAAATCTCCAAAGAGATTTGAGCATAACTTTGGTGCAAATGTGAAAATGATAGGAATGGTGGATGAAGATAGCAAAATCAGTTCTCACTTGAAGAGAGTAACTTTGCATATGAGTTGTGGATGATATGGATTTGAGTATAATAAGTTTACTCAAATTGTGGATGATTGAATGAGAGGAAGAGTCTCTCATTTATAGATTCTCAAATTGGAAGAATGTGGGATAAAAGACCAACCAATGAGAAGTGGTCACTTGTCCACATGTGATTGGAGGAGGAATGAGCACATTTTGGTCAATGTGCATGATAAATGCCATGAGATTCAAATTTGAAATTTGAATGTGACATGTGAGAGGGAAAGAGAAATGGAGTTAATGTCACTTGGCTCAATGCACAAGGACATGTAAGAGGCATTGAATGTCTTGTTGGAAGGACCAAGTCCACTTGGCCTTTTTGAATTCAAATGAGGGAATATTCCCTTTTGATGCTTTGTGAGGAAAATAGAGATTTAATAAGTCAAAGTAATTGATTTATTATGCAAGTTGCATTCTCTATAAGATTTTAATGATTGAGATTAATTTAATCAAGATTTTAATCAATTTAATGAGGAATTAGGAGATGTGACAATTTAGACTTAAATTTATGAATTCATTTAAATCAAATTGAGAGGAAGGGTTTAATTAAATAAATGATTTTGATTTATTTAACTAAGGAGGAATATGTTAGGTTAAATTAAATAATGTTTTAATTTATTCAATTTAATAAGAAGACTTTAGGGATTTTAATTAAATAAAATGACTTATTTAATTAAATAGGGATGTAATGGTTAATTAAATTAAATTGATTAATTTAATCACTGAAAGAGGAAAACTTAATCAGATAAATAATGATTCATTAGATTAAGGGATAGAATTACAATGAAATGCTAAGAGTGTGATTTAGGAGGAAATGTTGTTAGTAATCAGGATCAAGTGTGTCAGATCGAGAATGTACATTTTCCATGTCTACATTTTCTAACAACTGAGTTACAAGTAGTTTTTTAAGAACCAAGGGACAAAATTTGACTCCTATGCCTAATGGATAAGTTTATGCTACTGGTCTAAAATTATTAGCAGCCATGCACGAGTAGAGGCTGCCAAAAATGTTACTAGTTTGTGCTTTTCAGCCCAATTTGGTCAGGCTGAGAAAACACTACTATTTTACTTTGAATAAACAATAAGGTACACAAAAGATTCTACTAGAATTTTATCATCATACACAAAGATTCCATAAAATTAATTATTTTAGTTTTCATTTATGTAATTGTTTTATAGAAAGAGAAAAGATTACAAAAACTTTGCATAAAATAGCTATCCTTTATCCATTTTACAAAAGATGCTAATAGGTTTCCCACACAAGTCATGGGAATAACTAAAATGATGCAACCTAAAAGTAAATTATACATATGAAGAAAAAAAGTGATGAACACATGAAAGGAAAAGGGATCCATCATTTCCTGAATGATGAACCCTAGTGTTCATCTGCGCATCTTCAACTCCCTTCATTGGTAAGCTCCAAAAATAACTACAAGAAATAGAGGATATGTTGTTAGATCTCAGACACCAATTTTCCTCATATGTAATATCAATAGATATACAACCTAATTTTATGAAGCATTAAATTATTTGACTAGTTATCACAAGTATTCAAGAAAAGAAAAGGATAATCAATCATCATAAGGATTTGAGCTTCATTGTTTTTATTAACTTGTTTGTTCATTGTGTAGGTATATGTACATTTTACATTGCATGATTACTTTGTTCAAAATCATATTATGTCAAGGAAAATGTACCTCCCACAAGGGTTGAGCACAAAATACTATCATCTTAGTTGTAAAAGAGGTAAAGTGTAAATTTCATAAATTAAAACAAATGGGGCAATAAGTCACTTTTGTATGATGAGGGTAGCAATGAAAATTTGAGGACAAAAATCAAATTTAAAGGAATCCCTTCAATGAGATCTATTACGGTTAAGCCATTATTGTCAAAGATGCATGACCTCATAATAAAGGAAAATGTATCATAGAAGCTATAAGAGAACTTGATGTTGTTGTAGTTGTTGTAAGGCTTTCAGTGCATCATGCAGAGATTGATAAGCCCACAAGATGTTTTCTATTCAATAGTGTGGCCATAGTAGCACACTATTTACTTCTTAACTATCCAAAGCTGGGAATATCCAAAGTATTGATTATTGACTGGGGCATTTATTATGATAATGAAACAGTAAAATGGTCTACTGCTATAAGAAAAATGATGTGGAGGACTTGAGTAAATTCTTTCCTAAGATGGTGCCTTCTTGTTGTGGTACATTGATGAAGATGGGTAGAGTATAAGGTTCGACCACAATGAGAAAATATTCAAAGGAAATATGAATAAAGGTAACAATAAAGTGTGTAGTACCATAACAAGGAGAAATGACAACCTACAAGTTGAATAAAGACAAAAGGATACATTGATTCGTTGTCTGATATACCTTTGAAGCTATCTCAAGAATAACCTTTGTAGCATAGTTTCAAAGCATATTCAAATCTTTTATTACATATGTTACCTATATAGGGGTCCATGTAGCTATCTTTCATTAACCTTTCTATCATGTTTTAGATAAGTGTGACATTTTAGCCTCCATAGTGACAAAAGGATGTTTACTTTCTTGCATTGGAAAGCTAGGAATCAATATCTTGCAGACTTCCTAGTAGCATTTACTATCATGCAATATGGATGTAGTGCATAACCTCAAAGCCAAGTAGATAATTATGGATTGGAGTGCTTTGTGAAAGTGATTAATCACTGATTTTTGAGGTGCCCATGAGTTCATGATTAGGGGATATCATCATGGAGTTGAGTTGATGGAGAGATTGTAAAGAAGATTAATAGTCCTTAGGGTCACAGGTCTAGACTCCACAAAAAATCACCATGAATCAAAGAGGAAAGCTATAGGTAAATAAGGCATTATGGGTGTTAATCATGATAAAATCCATGACTGTGACATCAATGAACAATGGATAGTGATATAAAGGAAGACAATAAAATCTTCAAGGAAGTATCTTATTTGATGGTAGATCACAACTATATAGTGACCTTCAGGAGAGTTTTCATGACTACACAATGCTTCATAGTGTATAGGGTACTTATTTTAAATTAAAGAGAGCAATTGATATTGGTGTTAAGTGAGAAGACTGTGTTTGGATTTTTGTAGAGAGGGAACTGTATACAAGTAGGTGACAACATGAAATACAATAAGGACTATCGAGTCAATGGCAGAAAAAGATAAAACTATTATGCATGGAGGGAAACTTTCTAGAGGAGAGAAAACCTAGATTGTAAGAGAATGCCCTATTCTTCAAATCCATGGCAACACAACAACAAGAAAATTGGAAAGAAAAAATGATAATGTGCAAAATAAGCCCATGAGTTAGGGCTAAACAAACTTTTAGGTTTTTTCATGAAAACCTAACTTTGGCTGTCAAGGGATTTTTTATTACTTAATTTTATAAAATTTCATATGTATTAATGTGCAGTCGACAAGAACCATAAGGGTTTTAAATCTTGTCTTTTATTTTTGCATGATGTTAAAACAAGAATTAATGTGTAAAAATATATTAAAAGTAATGTTCCATAAATTACTTTAATATTTTCTTAAGGTAATCTTCACATAGAAAATATTAAAGAAAGTCCTATTGATTAGCTTTAATATTTATTCAAACAGTTATCCTTGTCTCAAAACCTTGCAAAAATAGAAAGGAGGTGGAACATAAGCTTTACGCATGCATTTGGAGATATTTAGAGTGATTTTCCTTTGAATTTTGGTTAAACATAAGTGATTTTGGAGTCCCCTTTGGTCAAACAGTTTGAGAGGAGGAGTTTGGAGGTATTTTAGCTCAATTTGGATCAGTTATGAGTCCTCATTTTTAGGCTTATCTCTTTTTCTCATGAGGCATATTGAGATAGATAATTTTCATGTAGTTAACTACAAATGCCACCTCTTGGCACCTTGAGATTAGTTTTGTAAGGGAAGAAACTTATTCTTTTTCCCTTAGTTCTTGCTTCTTTACATTTTAATTTTGCAAAGAGGAGATTTGTTTCGTAACTCAGCTATTATTTTCACTTTTATATATAGAAGCAGTAGTTATTTTAGCTTATTTTATCAATATTTGTAGAAATTCCTTCCATTGTTAAATAGAACCAAGTGTTTACCTTCTTATTTTTCAAGAATTGTGTGTCTCATGAATAATTTTGATGAATATTTAATGTGTTTTAATAGTAAAACATTTAAATCTGTGTCTTATTCATGGTTACATGTATGCAAAAGAAATTAATAATCATAGGTCATAGGTTGTGCTAGTGATTTATCTCATCTTCCAAGTTGTGAAATATTGTTTTCCTTCAAAAATGATAAGTAAATCAAAGCCTGTTTATGAAATATTTATGTGATAAAATTTCCCAAACTAATATGTATAAACATATCCTTTTAAGAAGTAGTTGTGAATCAGGTTGTAGATTATTTACATTTTTATGCATCACCTCCTAGAGTTAGCTTTTCATTTTATCAGTTATTCTTCTTCCCTTTTCCCATCAAAATTAGTAATTCTTAGGATATATTGAAATGGATCCATCCCATAATCTAGAGTTCTATCTTCATCATAGGGTACCCACAACCTAAAGATATTCTAATGTTTCACAGGACTAGTTGAGTCTAGGCTTAACTAGGGTACAAATCTTTCATGATAACAATTCCATCATCAATTATCACTCAAAATTCAGCCTAAGGAAGGTACAAGCATCATTAAGGATAATTTGGGTGATTAGAGATCTCTCAAAGTGAGTCATTCATCTTCATATTTCCATTCATGCATCATATTATTACACATTCTAGAATAGGATTGCATTGTGTTTCAAATTTCCTAGTCTTAGGCACACCTAAGGCTAGGGTTTACATTCCTATTTACATGCACATTTCATTATTTCTATCAAGGTTTAGTTACCAAACTAAGGGTTTGACCAAGGAAAACCCCCCATTAGCAAATAAAGTCTATATTCTATTTTGCAAGTCGTTTCGCATATTAGAATCCATAAGTCAAGTTGGAAGGAAAGAACAGGAGTTGAAGTGTAGATTAGAACTTAAAATTCCCAAAAAATTAGAATGGGACTTATTCTCCCAAGGTGGCAAATGAGTCCCATTGTAGGTGTTTTCTAGATATGTTTGCAGATTTAGATACCCTTTTTCTCGAAATAGGTTCCTGTGCAAAAATCCTGATCTGGGATTGATTCGCCTAGGTTGGTGAATGAGTTCCAATTGGTCAAAAATTTAAAATTTCTATTGTTTCATAGCTCCTTCCATTCTTTTCTATATTTCCAGGTGCACACCATTCATCTTACTAATTTTCTATTTTGTTTATTTTCTATTCTAGGTCATTTTATAGGTCATTGCATTGAATTGGGGTTTAGTGTTCCATCTTGCATTTCATTTATCTTTCCAAGTCTAAAATTTGTGGTGAACCCCTTATTAGCTTATATTCAACCCTTAAAACAACCCTCTTGCAAGATGTCTTTCTCCTTTGCATTGAGATCTCAAGGGTTTGTTCTTGAGTGAAAGTTAGTGAAGATTGCTCTTCTAGGTCCTAAACCCTAGAAGAAAGAAAACAATTTTCCACCTTTCATTTTGGTGAACCTGCATTTAGAACATCATAATTCTAGTTTTGAGTGCATTATAATCCTAGATCTTGCTTCCATTAGTATTTGCATTAGTTAATTGGGATTTTAGGGATTAGTATTTGCATTAGTTAATTGGGATTTTAGGGTTTCTAATTTTGCATTAGTGAAAGGTCATATAGATTTATGTTTTTCACCTCATTTCACTAAAAATAATACAAAATCTACACTTACACTTAGGATCTAGACCATATATCATATAAAGCACAAAAATTAATTAAAAAATTCTGAAAATTTTGAAAAATTTCATTCACCATCTTGGGCAAATCAATCCTAGTGAAAATTTTGAACTACATCTTAAAGAGTTAAATTCCATGTTTTTAAGCCTTTGTTTGCTATTAAAAGTTTTTTGTTTCAGTTTGCATACTTTTTTTTGCATTCAAATCATTAGAGGCAACATAAGTTACATTCATTGCAATTGTGGATAGAATTAGATTCTTGTACTTTTCATTTTTAGCATTTATATTAGATTACATTATACATAGATAAGAAAACAAAGCCAAAAGAAAGATCCAACACCTAAGCCACTTGGAGAAATTATAGTTATTTAACTAAGTCAAATCTCTCTTTCCAAGTTAACCTAACCCTCAATCCTTTTAGTAAGAATGAATTTGACATGTTAGATGAAGCCCTCGAGGATTTCATCTCACAAAGTTCATCCACTAAGCCTTGTTATGAAGAACCAAAACCTAGAGAAGTTAACCTGATTGAACCTCAAATCATCCTTTACCCACCTTCATACAAACCTCAACCTAAAAACAAGCCTAATTCACTCTTTACCCACCTAAGAACAATGTTTTACAACAATCAAATAATAATACCATTGCTCATACATATAACACTTAGAACAATCCGCAACCAAACCAACCAACTATGATGACCTTACCTTTTCCTAATCCCATTTTTTCTAGTGCTCCTCATTTAAATTTTCGTAGTGGGAAGGAGTATGATCTTATTGAACAACTTAAAATACTCCTTAAAAGATATCCCCATGGTATCTAATTCAAAACTCTCCCAATTATCACACAATGCTTCAAACAACCTTACAACAAGTAGTGGTTCCTCCTGGTACAAATGAAAATGATGTGGTAGCTCTAATACAAGGAATGAATACAATTAATGTAGACATCACCTTTCATCAACATGAGTTGCCTCCTTTTGAATTGAGAAATAAAAATGATGCCTTCTGTGTACACCTAAAAATGGTCTGAATAAATCTGATTAATTAAATACAATCATTTGATTAATTAACCTTTAATTCATCTACTTACAAATAAATAGAAATATTTATTTATATAAGTTCATATCCTATTTTCTTCTATCTTAATTAAAAAAATAAAATTCAATAGTTTGTTTTATTTACATATCCAATTCTTCCATCTTAATTAAATAAACTAAAATCACATAGTTTGTTTAATTATCATCTCCCTTTTATTAAATAAATAAATTTCAAAATATTTTATTTAATAATATATCTTTCCTCCAAAATTGAATAAATCAAATATTCACTTGAGCACATGTCCAAAGCTTTTCTCTCAAACAAAGTTGAAAGTTGAAAGTTGTATTAAATTGTGATTTTCTAATTCAGCACATTTTTACAACTTTTCTCTCAATAAAATTGAAAGCTTTAACTTGCATTCAATTTCACTTTATCTTTCCAGCCAATTTTGAAACAAAATTTTACCATTGGAAATAGTTGGCTTCATGGATCCACAATTTCTTCCTAATCATTTGCCACAATGTTTTTCTCAGGGAAATAATTTCCCCTTCTTCCTCACCAAATTCTTCATCTTCTACCATCAATTTATCTAGATCAAATCTGAACCATTTCTTGCTGCCACATTGAGAATTGTCTTTGAAAATCTATAAAAGAACCCTCTTGCTACATGAAATGGATCCACACTTGAAAACAATTTTACTCTGTAAGAATCATATCTGAGCATTTAGCATACAACATTTAGCAATTGTCAAATAGAAGCATTTTAGCAATCATATTATATTATAATAATATCACAACATATCATACTAGTTACATTCTAGTTTACAATAGTTTATCATATCATTTTACATCATTATCACATCATCATAGCTTCCATTATCAATCATTTTATCACAACATATCATTTAGATCATCATTCTCATTCTCTAGGTTGTCATTTTAACAATCAGAGTGCACACAATCTGAGAGCCACTTTGATATAATAAATCCTTGGAGTTAGAGAGCAATGAAACAATTTTAGAGATTTTATTATGTTTCAAATAGATTAAATCCATTGTTTGAATTCTCTAATAATGTTTCATTAAGGTGTGTTGTTATTTATTTCACTTACACATATTTCACACACACATAAATAACAATAGATTCATAATATGTGTAAGTGAAATAAATAACAACACACCTTAATGCAACGTTATTAGAGAATTCAAACAAAAAATTTAATCTATTTGAAACATAATAAAATCTCTAAAATTGTTCCATTGCTCTCTAACTCCAAGGATTTATTAAATCAAAGTGGCTCTCAAATTGTGTGCACTGTGATTGTTAAAATGACAACCTAGAGGATGAGAATGATGATCTAAATGATATGCTATGATAAAATGATTGATAATGGAAGCTATGATGTTGTGATAATGATGCAAAATTATATGATAAACTATTGTAAACTATAATGTAACTAATATGATATGTTGTGATATGATTATCATCTAATATGATTGCTAAAATGCTTCTATTTGATAATTGTTAAATGTTGTATGCTAAATTCCCTAATATGATTTATGTAGAGTAAAATTGCATGCAAGTGGGGATCCATTTCCTGTAGCAAGAGGGTTCTTTTATAGATTTTCAAAGACAATTACTGATGTGGCAACAAGCAATGGTTCAGATTTGATCTGGATAAATCAATTGTAGAAGATGAAGAATTTGGTGATGAAGAAGGTGAAATGTTTTCCCTAAGAAAAACATTGTGGCAAATGATTAGGAAGAAATTACTGATCCATGAAGCCAACTATTTCCAACTGTAAAAGTTTGTTTCAAAATCACTTGGAAAGATAAAGTGAAACTGAATGCAAGTTAAAGCTTTCAATTTTATTCAGAGAAAAGTTGTAAAAATGATGCAGGGGAATCCTTGGTTCTTGGAAATCTTGCATCAACCAAAAATACCTTCATTCAATTTTGTTCTTGTTCTAGTTCGAGTTGGTAGATCTGGTTTTTCTTCATGTTTGCTTGCCAGATCGTGCAAACCTAGGATTTCATTATGGACATGCTCAATCTTCGTTTTCCAAATTTTCAAATCATTTGGATATTTTTTTGGCAAGTTACTACTTCTGACATACGTGACAGTTGTGAGGATGGCCTCAGAATAAATTCAAAACCTAATGGCTATTTGGATCAATCATGGACCTTTCCCATGACTTTTGGATCCTCATGGTGTTTTAAGATTTGTTCCATGGAGTTTCCCTAACCTTACACTTAGGTCCACACTTCATCATACACATATACCGTGGATGAATTTCAGATTTGAGGTTGACCTGTTCTTGCACACATTACACATTTCTTCTCAAAGATTGTAGCAATCTTTGGCCGACGCGGATGTTTCTAGACTTGCAGATATGATATAAAGCTAGTATTGAATCATTAGAAGGGGGGAGATAGATTATTATGAAGGGAAATTTTTTATATTAGATTCAATCTGTAGGATTTCGCTTGCATGTATGAGCACTTTATTTTGATCATGCTGTAATCAACCCATTGTACCAAATTTGTAATCCCGGATATGGTCGACTATATGTAATCAATATTTTAGATAATGAGAATGTTTGCACCTAGATTTTCCTCCATAAACTATGTTACTTCTGTTGTGATAATCTTTCTGCATGGTTAAACATTTTCTCTTTGAGGACCCTCCTTACCATGACTGTACCAATTGGTATCAGAGCAAGATTCGTTCCTTGTGAGATCATCAAAAGTTGTGTAGTCCTATTGAAGATTTGTTGTAGGGTGGTAGATTGAGGATTTGACCTACAATTGTAGAGGATTTGTGTAAATATGGTAGGAAGAAGAAATTGTAGAGGAAATGGAGCACATGGAAATGCAGACCCTGCTATAATGGAAATGTTGAGAGGAATTACTGCTAGATTAGAAGTGGTTGAAACAATGCAAAGAAGAGGTCAACCAGTTGATGATGTAAGTGATGAAGAAGTATAAGAACAAGAAGAAGCTGCAAGAGAAGAGCAACTTGGCCTTGATGAGGGAGAATAGAGGTTCATAAGAGCCCTAACCAGAGTAAACACTAAGCCACATTTCAATCCACTGGACTATAATGGTAAGTTGGATTTAGATGAATTGTTGGATTGGATAACAAAAATGGAGAAATAATTTGATTTTGAAGGTACCCCAGATGATAAGAGGGTGAAATTTTTCTATACAAAATTGAGTGGACATGCATCCCTTTGGTGGGAACATTTGAAGATAGATAGAAAAAGAAAAGGAAAGGAGAAGATAAGATCATAGGATCAGATGGTGAATAAATTAAAGAAATTTTTTATGCCTGCAGACTATCAGATTAGTTTGTTCAAGAAATTGTAGAACCTAAAGAAGAAAGAATCAAGTGTGATAGAGTATACAGAGGAATTCTATAAGTTGAATATCAGATCTAGACATTCAAAAGATTAAATTGAACAAGTAGCCAAATATGTGAATGGTTTGAGGTCATATATTCAAGATGAGATCAGTTCAATTAAGTTGTTGAGTGTGGAAGAGGCATATCAGTGTGCCCTAAAAGCAAAGGAGAATCTGAATAAAAGACATGAACAAAGACAGAGAGGAAAAGGTGGAAGATTTCAGAGAGGAAGAATATTTACTGGAGGAGGAAGAGGAACCTTTAAAGATTAGAATAAGGAGGTGAATAAGAGTGAAAATTCATACCGAAGAGATGATGGAAACTCTTATAGAAGAAGAGGATATGGTGGGTACAAAAATGAAGGGTATAGAAAAGATGATAAAGGACAAAAGAAAAGAGTATTAAGGGTAACTTGTTTTAAATGTGGTGGAGAAGGACATAGAGCCTTTGAATGCAAACAAGGAGAGTCAAGCAGAAAGACTGAGAACAATAGGAGAATAGCCCTTGTTGAGGAGGATCATGTTGGATCATCTAATCAACTAGAAAAAGGAGAGGTATTGGTGAATAGGAGAGTATTGTGTCAAAGTGAATTGGAGAAAGAAGTGTTGCAGAGAAAGAATTTGTTCAGGACCAGATGTAAGGTAGTTGGTAAATGTTGCAAAGTGATCATTGATAGTGGAATTTTAGAGAACTTGGCTTCTGAAAATGGTAACCAAATTGAAGTTGGAAAGGTTGAAATACCCTAAACCCTAATAGATAGCATGGATTCAAGATGAGCATGAAATAGTGGTAAGCGAACAATGTTTGGTGAAATTGAAGATAGGAAGCTACCATGATGAAGTTTTGTGTGATATTATACCCATGGATATATGCCATATCTTGTTGGGAAGGCCTTGGTAGTATGATCAAAAAGCTATCCATGATGGAAAGAAGAACATATCCACCATTGTTGCTAATGGGATGAAGTAGTCTTTGTTACCCTTGGAAGATGTTCCTAAGGATGAGATTTGCATGACTACTAGAATCTATTTGGTTGATGGAAGAAGAGTTCTAGATGGACTAAGGCATAAGAAATTGTGCTATGCATTGGTGCCTAAGAAATTTGAAGACTTGAAGCATGTAGAAGGACATCTAAAAGAGATAAGAGAGTTGCTGACAGAATATGAGGCTATCATTTTAGATAATGTACCTAATGGATTACCACCTGTAAGGAGTATTAGTCATTGCATGGATCTAAAACCTGGAGCTAGTTTTCCTAACAAAGTAGCACACTAGATGACATTAGAAGAGAATGAAGAATTGAACATACAAATGCAAGAGTTATTAAGGAAAGGTTTGATCAAAGAAATCTTAAGTCCTTGTGCAGTACCTGATGTACTTGCACCTAAGAAAGAGGGAGAATGGAGAATGTGTACCAACTCTAGAGCCATAAAAAAGATCACGGTGAAGTATAGATTTCCTTTGACCCAGATGGATGAAATTATGGATTGTTTGAGTGGAGCTAAGTACTTTACAAAGATATATTTGAAGAGTGGATATCATTAGATTATAATTAGAGAAGGAGATGATTGGAAAACAACATTTAAGACAAATGAAGGATTGTATGAGTGGTTGGTGATGCCTTTTGGGTTGAAAAATGAATCAAGTAATTTCATGAGGTTGATGAATGAGGTATTGAAGAAATTATTGGGTAAATTTGTGATTGTATATTTGGATGAAATTTAGATTTTCAGTAAGACTAGAGAAGAAAATTTGACACATAAGACAAGTTTTGCATAGGTTGAAAGAAGAACAGTTGCTGATAAACCTAAAGAAGTTTAGTTTCATGAAGGAGGAATTGGTATATCTAGGATTTGTGATATCAATGGATGGATTGAAGATGGATCCTAAGAAAGTGAGAGCTATTATTGAATGGCCTACACCTAAAAGCATTGGAGAGGTAAGATCATTTCATGGATTATCTAGTTTGTACTAGAAGTTCATTAGGAATTTTAGTTCTATTTGTAACCCCATGACAAAGATGATGAGAGGAGATAGGAAGGATTTTAGATGGACATCTAGAGAAGACAAGAGTTTTTAATTGTTGAAGAGAAGGTGATTGAGCAACCTGTGTTGGCTTTACCAATTTTTGATAAGGTATTTCAGGTAGACTGTGATGCAAGCGGAAATGCAATTGGAGCAGTGTTAAGTCAAGAAGGAAGACCATTAGCCTATTTTAGTGAGAAGTTGAATGATGCAAGGAGAAGGTATTCAGTATATGATTAGGAGTTCTATGCCATAGTTGAAGCTTTGAAAAAGTGGAGACATTACTTTTTATCTAAGGAGTTTATGTTGTATATGGATAATCATGCTTTACAATATTTGAATAGTCAAGGTAAGTTGAATCAAAAACAAATTATATGGGTAGAGTTCTTTACAGAGTTACAGTTTTGTCTTGAAACATAGGAGTGAAAAGTCAAATAAAGTTGTTGACGCTTTGAGTAGGAAAAGCAATTTACTAACACAGAAGAGAGTGGAGGTATTAGGCTTTGATGAAATGAGGAACTTGTATAAGGAAGACCCAGATTTTACAAAACCTTGGAGAGCATGTAGAGAACCAATCCTAGAGGATAGAAGTAAATGGTTGGATTATTTTATCCAAGAGGACATGTTGTTTAGAGGAAACCAATTGTGTATACCCAAAATTTCAATGAGGGATAACTTGGTAAAAGAGAAACATAGTGGAGGATTCGTAGGATATTTTGAAATTGACAAGACAATAGCATTGGTGAGTGAGAACTACTTTTGGCCATAGATTCATAAGGATGTAAGGAGATTTGTGCAGATTTGCAGAGTTTGTCAAGTTTCAAAAGGAAGTAGTCACAATATTGGACTATATAACCCACTAATGGTACCAAAAGGACCTTGGGAGGATATCAGTATGGATTTCATACTTCGGTTGCCTAAGACACAAAGAGATAATTATTCAGTATTTGTGGTAGTGGAAAAATTTTCTAAGATGACACATTTCATACCTTGTAAGAAGACAATAGATGCAATACATGTAGCATATTTTTTCTTCAGAGATGTGGTCAGATTGCATGGATTACCTAGGAGTATTGTTTCAGACAGAGATGCAAAGTTTGTTGGCTATTTTTGGAGGACACTTTGGAAGAAGTTGAAAATAGATTTGAAGTTCAGTTCTAATTTTTACCCACAGACAAATGGACAAATAGAGGTAGTCAACCAAAGTTTTAGAAATTTACTGAGATGTTTGGTTGGAGAGAAAACCAAAAGTTGGGATCTATTCCTAGCACAAGAAGAGTTTGCGTGCAATAATTTAGTGAGCAGGAGTACTGGAAAGACCCCTTTCGAGATTGTTATAGGAGTTCATCTTAGAGGTATATCAGAGCTAAGAGACATTATTAAGGAAGATAAGAGGAGTGTAGAATCAAAATAATTCACAGAACATATGAAGACAGTGCATAGTCAAGTGAAGCAGTGTTTGGAGAACATGAACCAAAAGTATAAGGAGAAAGTAGATGAAAAGAGGAGACATAAGGAGTTCAGAGTTGGAGATGAAGGGATGGTGTACCTGAGGAAAGAAATATTTCTAGTTAGAACATATAGTAAATTGAAGATGAGGAAGTTTGGACCCTATAGGATATTGAAGAAATTTGACTCTGGGAATGCATATGAAGTGGAGTTACTAGATGGCATGAGTATATCACCTATATTCAACATTGCAGACCTACATCAATACCATGAAGCAAAATTGAGTGAGGAAAGTAAGATGAACTTGGAAGAATAACTTCCTAAACAACAATCAGATGATATAGATAAATTTTTGGATGTCAGAGATGGAAAAAGACTCGTGGAAGACAATACAAAGAATATCTTGTGAAGTGGAAAGGTAGACCAGTGGGGGATTCTTCTTGGATTTCTCAGGCTGAGGTAGACCGTATTGGTTTTCCATTGGCCCCAACAAAGTGAGAGGCTCACTTTTCATTAACCCTGGATGTGTGATGTAGGAGCATCCTTGGTTCTTGTCAATCTTGCATCAACCAAAAATACCTTCATTCAGTTTTGTTCTTGTTTTTGTTCTTGTTCTGGTTCAAGTTGTTAGATTCCGTGCTTCTTCATGTTTCCTCGCTAGATCATGCGTACCTAGGATTTCATTGTGGACATGTTCAATCTTCATTTTCCAAGTTTTCAGCTCATTTGGATCTTTTTTCGATAATTTACTGCTTCCGGCATATGTGATAGTTTTGAGGTTGGCCCCGAAATAGCTTCAGAACCTAACGACTAGTTGGATCAATCACAAACCTTTCCCGTGACTTGCAGATCCTCATGGTGTGTTAATATTTGTTCCATGGAGTGTCCCTGACCTTACACTTAGGTCCACACTTCATAATATGCATATATCATGGATAAATTTCATATTTGAGGCACACCTTTTCTTGCACATGTTACACATTTCTTCTCAGAGATTGTAGCAATCTTTGGATGATGAAAATGTTTCTAGACTCACAGATATGATATAAATCTAGTACCGAATCATTAGAAGGGGAGATATAGATTATTATGAAGGACATGTTGTATATTAGATCCGATCTATAGGATTTCACTTGCATGTATGAGCACTGTATTTTGAGCATGTTGTAATTAGGCCTATGTGTCAAATCTGTAAGCCCAGATGTGGTTGACTATTTGTAATCAATATTTCAGATAATGAGAATGTTTTCACCTACATTTGCCTCCATAAATTTTGTTGCTTCTTTTTTGATACTCTTGTTGCATGGTTCAGACTATTTTCTTTGAGGACCCTCCTTACCATGACTACACCAAAACATGTTTTTAATTGGAAAAGCAAAATTTAATACAACTTGAAGCTTTCAACTTTGTTTGAAAGAAAAGATAGACATGTGCTCAATTGAATATTTGATTTATTCAATTTTGGAGGGAAGATATATTATTAAATAAAACATTTTGAAATTTGTTTATTTAATAAAAGGGAGATGATAATTAAACAAACTATGTTATTTTAGTCTATTTAATTAAGATGGAAGAATTGGATATGTAAATAAAACAAACTATTGAATTTGTTTGTCTAATTAAGATAGAAGAAAATATGATATGAAATTATATAAATAAATATTTCTATTTATTTGTAAGTAGATGAATTAAAGGTTAATTAATCAAATGATTGTATTTAATTAATCAGATTTATCCAGACCATTTTTAGGTGTATACATTTTTCCCCTCTTTGAGGTGATCTATTTATATATTGCTTCAAAGAATCAATTTTGCTACTAGTGTTGAGAAAAAAATTATGGCATTCCCCATATGCTATTTTTTTAATGATAATAGATGTATGCCCTCTTGGGAGATAAATCGATGATTTTTTTTTACTTTTTACGATTTTTTGAATTTTTTGAAATTTTTATGATTTTATGATGAGTTGATGATTCGATATTCAAGTGATTTATCTCCCAATAAATGATTTTGAAAGTGCCCCATTGATGAAATAATGAATTAAGGCCTCTTGGTAAATAAAATAAATCAATGTCATAAAAATCTCACTTAATTAGCCCTTAAAAGGTTAAAAAAGGTGATTTTGAAATTCATTTATGCATATTGATTTTAAAATTTGAGAGTGATTGAGAAAATTATGCATTTGGAGCAAAATGGTGATTCTCTACCACACACATTGATTTGAGCACGTTCGACATCACAACTGCTCGATAGTGTATGGACCTTTGATACGTACCCCAAGAAACCTCCACGTAATTTGCAATTTTGTTTTCTCTCCATTTTTACGTTTTAATTCGGTCTTTTTTTTTTAGAGCTTTGACATTTTGATGTAGCACATTAGATAGTTGTTATAGCACATTTGTTGATTTTGCACATAAGAGTAGAGATTTAGCACATAGGAGTAGAGATTTATCACATAGGTATAAAGTTTTATTGCATAGGTTTAATTAGCACATTGATAGGCTAAAATAGTGCATTCATTGATTTTGCACATTTAATAACTATTTTAGTGCAATAATGGACTGAAATGGTGCACTGAGATATTTCACGCATCGATAGTCTGTTCTAGTGCATTGACTGCCTAAAATGGTGCATTGATAGTTTTAGCGCATTGATGGACTGTTTTTGCGCATTCAAGTCAAAATGATGAAATTATCAGTTAACTCCTTGATTTTGATGTTTTTCTATCTTGTCAACCTTTGATTTGATTTTGATAGTTGATCCTGATAGATTTAGATGATTATTGATCTCATGATAGGTGAGATTCAATAATTTATTGATGATAATTGACCTCATGATAGGTGAGGAACAATTATATTTTGATAGATTAACCTCATGTTAGGCGAGGTTGACTGATAGATTGATTGATTAACCTCATGATAGGAAAGGTTGATTGGTAACTTGATTTGATTAACCTCATGATAGTAAAGGTTGATTGGTAACTTGATTTTATTAACCTCATGATAGGCAAGGTTTGATTGATATCTTGTTGCCCATGAGATTTGATCAATGTCTCACTAGTGTTGGTTAGAGTGATAGGCTGATTGATTTCGATTCATTTGAAAAGTTTACTAATTTATGAATTTTGTGATTATAGGATCATTTGGAGAATCTTTAGATTCATGAGCATTTCCCGAGGACTTCTGATTTGATACGTCAGTTGACACAACCTGAGATAGGTGTTATTTCTTGCTGTGGATTATCCTCTTTGTTATACATGCCCCAAATTAGGATTAATCGGGGACTCTTGACGGCCCTAGCTGAGAGCTGGCATAGTGAGCATAACACCTTTCACCTTCCTACTAGTGAGATGACAGTGAATCTAGAGGATTCTACTATATATTGAGGATACCCATTGTTGGAGAGTTGGTTTTGTACGATCATATTGAGTAGGGTGGTACCGATGCCTTGCATAGATTGTTTGAGGATGATAGGATTTATGGTTATGATATTCCCTGAAGGGAGATGGTTGATTCTTATGACACACTTTCATCCATTCCTGTTGATTTTGTTAGAGGTTTCTTATGTCTCGATCGTAGGTTGAAGGGATTGTCAGTCAGATGGGGTTGGATCTTGTAGCAGATGATCTTGTAGGGTACCAGATATGCATGGGTCTGTTGTATGTTAGCCCATTTGTACCATGATTTATACTAGGCTTTTTACCTCTGAGGGGGTAGTTTTTTGACCAAAGTGACATTGTTATAGGTCTTGGCATGAGAGCATATTGCTATTATGCGCCCTATTGCAGATAGACAATGACCAGTCAGGAGACCCTATGTTTACAGTTATACAGGTCCAGTTGTCTAGCATAGGCTAGGAAAATTGGAGTATTGGAGGTGCATGTTGGATGATCTTGATGCAGTTGTATGGCATCCTTTTACTGGTTGTGAGGTGTGGGAAAAGGATGATACAAATATTTCATATTGATACTAGTCGCTGTACTTGATTGGGAGGACCCGATTTATTATTGAGAGATTCTTGTTGAGGAGAGTGATGCAACAATATGGTCAATTATAGGGCATGCCACAAGGTGTTGCACATTATGCACATCATCAGATGGATGCTTCAGAGTGGGGTCCCGCCTTATCATTCGATGTTGCAATCGAGGAGTATTAGGGGTTTCAGCCGATTATCTGGGATTATCATCTAGAGGTTGTTGAGGTTAGGATATCAGAGGAGTATGCTCAATACCTATTTCTTCATCCATTCCCATGGATCTCCAGCCCATATGAGGTTGTTCCTTTGCTGGATGAGGAGGATAGGGAAATAGTACATGGTTGGAGGTAGAGGAGGAGAGATGGAGGAGATGGGGAGGAGGGGATGGCAAAGGGGGAGATGGAAAAGGGGTTGATGCAAGAGGAGGAGATGGTGGAGGAGGAGATGGAGAGTAGTGATGATGATGGAGATGATGGAGATGGTGGTGGTGGTAGAGGTGGTGGTGGAGTAGCATTTTCTATTAGCGATGTGATGGTGCCTCGATGGAGGAGAGATTTGATGGTTGTGGCTCAGTAATGTGTACAGATTAGGCTACCTTTGCAGCAAAAATAGACATAGATTGTTGCTTTGTAGGTACAGGTGTAGACTCTTCAGGGGAAGTTAGCAAAGGTGCAAGAATTATTAGCACAAGTGAAGTTACATGTGGCCACATTAACAACTGAGAGAGATGTAGATAGATAGGTGGGTGAGTAGGAAGTGGCTCTATTTGACAAATTTTAGAGAGTGGTCGAGGGGACCACTATGGGTGTGATGATGGAAGAGGTTACACGAGTCACTAGAGAGGTCAAGTATTATCATGGCCGATACCATGATGTTGTTCTCGCAAAGAAAAGAGTGAGTTATGCAGCATCTAGATCAGCACATAGTCACTCCTGGACCATCAGTATGGGTGTGGTACAACCTCCACGTAGAGATCTAGGCCTAGACCTAGGTACAGGTGCACCAGGTGTAGGTACTTCAGGTGTAGGAGGTCTTGCAAGACTAGTGAGTCCTGCGGGAGCACCTCATAGCTCCATGATCCTACTTGATGTATCTAATGCTGTATACTCTGATTTTGACCTATTGCCATGTTGTTATTGTATCTCTTGACCTTTATTTATACTTCATTGTATACTTGACATTATGATATTTGAGATTTTTATGATATGCGGCACATTTTTCATCTATTATGCATTCTATTTTATTTCATGATAGTTATCTATGATATATGCATTTATATTATATATGCCATGTGATGTTTATATGAAAATCATGTTATGAATATGCCCTACTGAATTTATTATGTATGGATGTCATGATAAAATGAGGTGAATACAAAATGCCATGAGTTGAATGATATCCTATTTTCTTCTATTTTAATTAAAAAAAATCAATAGTTTGTTTTATTTACATATCCAATTTCCCCATCTTAATTAAATAAAGTAAAATCACACAGTTTGTTTAATTATTATCTCCCATTTATTAAATAAACAAATTTCAAAATGTTTTATTTAATAATATATCTTCCCTCCAAAATTGAATAAATTAAATATTCAATTGAGCACATGTCTACAAATTTTCTCTCAACAACACACCTTAATTACATACAATCATTTGATTAATTAACCTTTAGTTCAGCTACTTACAAATAAATAGAAATATTTATTTATATAAGTTCATATCCTATTTTCTGCTATCTTAATTAAACAAATAAATTCACTAGTTTGTTTTATTTATAGATACAATCTTCCATCTTAATTAAATAAACTAAAATCACATAGTCTACTTAATTATCATCTCCCTTTTATTAAATAAATAGATTTCAAAATGTTTTATTTAATAATATATCTTCCCTCCAAAATTGAATAAATCAAATATTCAATTGAGCACATGTCTACAACTTTTCTCTCAAACAAAGTTGAAAGCTTCAAGTTGTATTAAATTGTGCTTTTCTAATTAAGCACATGTTTATAGCTTTTCTTTCTATTAGAACCAAAATTTTCCATCCAAAACCTAAATGATTTTCCCATTTTGAGCCTAATATTTTCACTGTCTTTCTCATAAAAAATCATTCAGTGCCTTTCATAAAGCTAAAAAGCCTTTTATCGTTGCCATATTTTACAACCTATACCATTTACCGCTCTACCGCGGCCTTTTTCAAAGTGGCTCATGGTATCACAGTGAGCAGTTAAGGGTAGTCACAATAGCCCTTACCGCTACACCACAAACATTCATCAGTAGGCCGACGGTTATGTCGTGGACAGTCAGCTGGGTCGGCAAGCGAGGGATAGAGCCTACAGCAGTACCGCTGGAAGTCAATCCAGTGACCGCGGTAGTGTAGTGAGCGGTTGGTGGAAGTAGCTGGCAGTTTGTAGAGAAGCTACTATGGTATTGCTGGCAATCATTCTAGTGACTGTGGTAGCTGTGAGGAATAGGCAAGAGGTGAGCGCAGTTGGTCAAAGTGGCTACCGCACAACCGCGGAGGGTCAAAAGGGAGACCACAATGATTGTGGTGGATAGTGGAAGACAATGAATGTAGTGGTCATGAGACTCCACCACGGTACCATTGGTTGTCATCACAATGACTGCGGTAATGTAGTTGGTGGCGAGGATAGTGGTCAATGTTAGTCACCACTATACTGTGGGTGGACGAAAGGTTGACTGCGATGGAGCGATAAACGTAAAGGGAAATACGGAGACAAGAAATAACAAGAAGATTTACAACAACACATATGACATGAAATATAAAGGCGGGAAGAAGTATTAAAGTAAAATTAAAAGCTCGAATATAGTTTTAAATATTTGATTTGCCGATAAGGCAACTTAATCAAATATTTTATTTTCTATTAGAGAATGCAAGCGGTTGTAACAGGAAAATTAAGGGTCATGACCCTTGGCATTTACTGTATAAATGTTCTCAAAAATCAAGAGGTAGTAGTTTTGACGATAGGAGTTAGATTTTTCAGAGAATAAGATTGGGAATGCAAATAGTGTATAGGCAATTTTGAAGCAGATCAATGGACAAACTATTTTTGAATTGGTGAAACCCTTCCTGTATTCAATTGTTGTGATGCTATAAATTTTACATTTCTTATTTGGATTGCCTCCAACTTGAACTTTTAAATCATTTAAATCATTGTATCAAGCATATGTTTTATTTATCATAGTGCATTTTTCCACTTTGTGTGGTTTGGTTAACTAGTGTCTGCAAGTGAGAATTAAATTCTTTTAAACAAGTCACAGTGATTTAGGATTTCTTTTGGATTTTTGAAGGAGAACCCGGTAAGAAAATATTCCAGCACAATTTATACAAGTCATAAATTAATGAATTTTTATGCCAGTCATATAGTTTCATTTTCCAAAGTGTCTACCAACTTGAATTCAAACAAAGAGGGAAAAACACATAATTCTTGATTTTCCATTGCCTATGTGGATAGAAGGCACTGATCTATCACAACCCAGATGATAAAATTCATAATAAACAACATATTCAAATTATTTATTTTATGCAGTAGGAGTAGCAGTCATCATTTTGTCTATTCACTTCCAATTTCCATTGTGAATAGATTGTTTGAACATGAAATATATTTTAAATCTGTATTATTCACATAGGTGCACCCACCTGGGTTTAGCAGAGCCTGAAGAGAAGAAGGTACAATTGCATCAATTGGCCAAAAGCGTTGTGAGAGCTTGGCAACCTCTCGTGGTTCTAACCTGCATTTTTGAGACCCAACAGTTTGGCGACTCTGTTGGGGAATATACTCAGGAAAGCTTTTTCAGCCTATCCATTTATAGAGTCAGCAAAGTTTTACATTTTTTTGGAGATTCTGCTGGGGCAAACCAAAGCAATATCCAAATATTTTTCATTTTCCTACTTTTGGGAAAATTAGGTGGTGACTCTTTCATTTAAATAAATAATGCATAGATATTTTGGAATAGTAACAATTGGTCAATTTTCTTTTCAAGATGGCAGAAGAAGAGAGAAGGCAATAGCCAAGAAGAGAGTTGAAGGAATTGGAGCAGCAAACACTACAATGGAAACAAAAGATGCTACAAGTGAACCAACAATTTCTGCAATTGGGAGTCAAAAGTGTTCCAAATACATCACCAAGTAGGCCATCATATAGTGAGAATGAATACACAAATGGCAGTAGATCTTGGACACCACAAGTGCCCCATGATGCAACTGAGAAATTTGGTAATAAAGGTAATGTACTCTATTCACAACAAAATAGTTTTGATGAGTATATTCAAATTCAAGAGAGAGGTAAAGATCTTGTGGATTCCTTTTTTGACATAAGGAGATATAAGGGAGAATCTGTGAGTTCTTTATACAATACGATGGTAGAAATTTGTATACAATTACCTCCTCATTGTAGGCCTACAAGACCCACATTTGTTGCACAATTTCTAAGAGCATTAGAGCTTGAATCAGTTTATTGGCCAGAGTCATTAAAAAAACCTCCCTTTGATGTAGTGAATAAATTTATTGATTCCATGCTTAGGACAAGGTATATGGATATTGGAAATAATAAATATAATAGTGATATCATGGATGCTCAAACAATGCAAAAACAAAGGAAGCATGTGCTACTAGGATTTCTAATGACAATTTTTCAGATTTGGAAGATGATTGCAGCATTAATGATATTGGTGGGGACACATCATCTGGGGAGTACATCATAAATGTCTTAGAAGTTGAATTAGAAAAAGATATCATGCCATCCAACAATGAACATATGGAGAATATCTCTTGCATAATAGATTGTGATTCAAATGGTGAAGATGAAATTGTGGATGTTGATCTACAATAGGGTGATTGTTGCAGTTCTTATGAAGATCAAGAAGTTGGAGACATGGTAGAAGATATGAAGTAGAGACTTGTTCACTCAGCAGTGAACAAGTTTCAGATTTGTTAACTCTTGAATACTAGAAATATGCACCTAAAGATGATTCTGAAGCTTTGGCTCCAACATACATATGCTTTGACAGTGAAGATACTATGTGTAACAATTCATATGACCCCATGTGCATCTCTCATAATGATGAGGAGTTATTTGAAGTTGATCAAAGATCCATGTCTTTCCAAGAAGAGGTATGTGACTTGAACAATTTTTTCCTACAAGAGAAAGATGTTGGTTTGCATGTTATTGATGATAAGTGTTCAATATTTGTTGATTCAAGTATGTATAAAGAGGACTGTATGGATTAGAGGAATGTGCCAATTCCAACTGGTGATAGAAAAGAAATGGAAAGTAATTCTGATTTGATTGTTCTAGAAGATGTTGATGAGATAGAATTTTTAGATTCCAATGAAAAGCATTCAGATTTTTAGGTCCTAGTATAGTTGCCAAATCATTCAGCAATATATGATAATGAGCAAGCCTATGAATGTTTTGTCAAATGTGGATACACTTTGTATGTTGAAGATGACAAAGATTTGTCATATGATAAAAAGAATGATGAGATGCAAAGTGGTGAAATGAATATGAGTCAGGTTGAATACAATGATTTCCTAAAAGTTTTTAATAACAATGTGTGTTGTAGGGCAGATGGAATGGATAGCTTCAAAAGTAACCTGATGAACTCTAATCAGAACAAAGTTTATGATAGAGGAAAGTGTAGGTTTTTCCTTTTGGGTGGCCTGGGGCCATCCTTTATGGTTTGATTTTCAAACTATAGCAGACATAGAGGATTAAGGATTTCTAGTGCATGGAAAATTCCTAACAAACCTCTTTAAAAATTCATTTCCATGCATAGTAGTTTAGGAAGGGTCTGGGTTTTCCAGTACATGGACATTCTCAAAAGTTACCTTATTGAAAACATTTGTTTTCTTTCCATGTACAGTAGTGTAGGGTCTTCTTTCCTTCGTGCTTCATCTTCCATTTTCCATCTCCTTCATCTTTTCATTCCCTCCATTTTCCATTGCATTCATTTTTCCATCCTTTGCTTGGTCTACTCTCCCAGTAGTTTCTGGATTCTTGCAGTGACTTGCAAAATAACTCATCCCCAATAGGAGCCACTATTAGAACCCAAATTTTCCATCAAAAACCTAAATGATTTTCCTATTTTGAGCATAATATTTTCACTATCGTTCTCATAAAAAATCATTCACTGCCTTTAATAAAGATAAAAAACCTTTTATCGTTGCCATATTTTATAGCCTATACCATTTACCACTCTACCGTGGCCTTTTTCAAAGTGGCTCACTGTATCATGGTGAGCGGTTAAGGGTAGTCTCAATAGCCCTTACTGCTACATCGCAAATAGTCATGAGTAGGCTGATGGTTACGTAGTGGACAGCCAATCGGGTCAGTAAGCGAGGGACAGAGCCTAGCATGGTACCGTTGGCAGTCAAGCCAGTGACCATGGTAGAACGATGAGCGGATGTTGGAAGTAGCTGGTGGTTTGTAGAAAAACTACTGTGGTACTGCTGGTAGTCATGTCAGGTGACCGCGGTGAGCACAGTTGGTTGAAGCGGCTACCACACAACCATGGAGGGTCAGAAAGGAGACCGTAGTGATTGTGGTGGACGGTGGAAGATAGTGAACGTAGCGGTCAAGAGACTCCACAGTGGTACCACTATCCGCCATCACAATGACTGTGGTAATGCGGTTGGCGGCGAGGATAGAAGTTAGTTTCAGTCACCACTATACCATGGGTGGACAAAAGGTTGACCATGATGGAGTGGTAAACGTAAATGGAAATACGGAGACAAGAAATAACAAGAAGATTCACAACATATATGACATGAGATATAAAGGCGGGAAGAAGTATTAAAGTAAAATTAAAAGCTTGAATATTGTTTTAAATATTTGATTTGCCGATAAGGCAACTTAATCAAATATTTTATTTTCCGTTAGAGAATGCAAGTGGTTGTAACAGGAAAATGAAGGGTCAAGACCCCTTGCATTTACTATTTAAATGTTTTGAAAAATCAAAAGGAGGTAGTAGTTTTGATGGTAGGAGTTAGATTTTTAGAGAATAAGAATGGGAATGCAAATAATGTACAGGCCCTTTTGAAGTAGATCAATGGACAGACTATTTTTGAATTGGTGAAACCCTTCCTATATTCAGTTGTTGTGATGCTATAACTTTTACATTTCTTATTTGGATTACCTCCAAATTGAAGTTTTAAATCATTTAAATCAATGTATCAAGCATATGTTTGATTTATCACAATTCATTTTCTCACTTTGTGTGGTTTGGTTAACTGGTGTCTGCAAGTCAGAATTAAATTCTTTTAAACAAGTCATAGTGATTTAGGATTTCTTTTGGATTGTTGAAGGAGAACCTGGTAAGAAAACATTCCAGCACAATTTATGCAAGTTGTAAATTAATTAAGTTTTATGCCATTCATATAGTTTCATTTTCCAAAGTGCCTAACAACTTGAATTAAGACAGAGAGGGAAAAGCACATAATTCTTGATTTTTGACTCCATTTCCCATGTGGATAGAAGGCACTGATCTATCATGACCTAGATGATAAAATTCATAATAAACAACATATTCAAATTATTTATTTTATGCAGTAGGAGTAGCAGTCATCATTTTGTCTATTCACTTCCAATTGCCATTGTGAATAGATTGTTTGAATAGGAAATATATTTTAAATTTGCATTATTCACATAGGTGCACCCACCTAGGTTTAGTAGAGCCTAAAGAGTAGAAGGTAAAATTGCATCAATTGGCCTTTTACATTGGCCAAAAGCGTTGTGAGAGCTTGGAAACCTCTTGTGGTTCAAACTTGCATTTTTGAGACCCAAGACTCTCAATAAAATTGAAATATTTAACTTGCATTAAATTTCACTTTATCTTTCCAGCCAATTTGGAAACAAACTTTTATAGTTGGAAATAGTTGGCTTCATGGATCCACAATTTCTTCCTAATCATTTTCCACAATGTTTTTCTCATGGAAAGCATTTCCCCTTCTTCCTCACCAAATTCTTCATCTTCTACCATTGATTTATCTAGATCAAATCTAAACAATTACTTGCTACCACATCAGGAATTGTCTTTGAAAATCTATAAAAATACCCTCTTGCTACAGGAAATGGATCCCCACTTGCATGCAATTTTACTCTACATAAATCATATCAGGGAATTTAGCATACAAAATTTAGCAATTATAAAATAGAAGCATTTTAGCAATCATATTAGATGATAATCATATCACAACATATCATATTAGTTACATTCTAGTTTACAATAGTTTAACATATTAAGTTACATCATTATCAAAACATCATAGCTTCCATTATCAATCATTTTGTCATAGCATATCATTTAGATCATCATTCTCATTCTCTAGGTTGTCATTTTAAAAATCACAGTGCACACAATCTGAGAGCCACTTTGATTTAATAAATCCTTGGAATTAGAGAGCAATGGAATAATTTTAGATATTTTATTATGTTTCAAATAGTTTAAATTTATTGTTTGAATTCTCTAATAATGTTACAGTAAGGTGTGTTGTTATTTATTTCACTCACACATATTTCCCACACACATAAGTTGGTGCCCACCATGGGGCCAAATCCCCATGCTTAACATTTTTCTGGAAAGTGATTGCAAATTTTGATGTGTTCATGTTTTAGCGAGATCGGGAGTTTCCACAGTGCCTTCGAAAGATATCTCAACACATCTAAGCACTATTTTAGCACATCAAAACACTATTTTGGTGCATTCAATCACTTTTACAGTGTATTCAATAATTATTCTAGCACTTTCAAATATTCTTATAGTGCATCATAGTTTTAGCGCACATGCTTAAAGTTTTAGTGCATAGGACTGTTTTTATAGAAAAATTGAATCATTTTTTATATTAATCTCTATTTTTTGTGTTGCAGGTAAAAGGTACATTGGTCAAAGATATTTGTTGGAAAAATTTATGCCAATCAAAGAAAAATATTACAAAATTACTAATGGTTTTTGTAGGGTTTTGAAATTTTATTATTGCTTTCCTTTATTAAGTTAGGCATCTAGCTTAAGTAAAAGGATAGCTGAACCCCCTATTTACTATGGTTGAAGTGATAGGCTTATACTCTCCCCTTCATAGGGTGATTAGAATGCTAGACTCACTTTTCATTCTTTATTAACACCTTTAGAGGGCCTGCCATAGTGGGAAAAGGTACTCACCCTATGAGAACAACCTAAGAGGGAACAATCAAAGCTAGGTTTTCCAACCCACAATAATTAAAATTGAATTTGGGAAAAGTCTGATATTTGAAAGAAGTGTGCAAGATAACCATCCCCAAAGCCTTTGTTCTAAAGGTTGGGAGGTCTCATGAGGGATTTTATCTATTTGTCACTCTGAACAAAACCCTTGTCTATAAACTTTAAGTTAGAATCCAACCATGTCAATTTCTAAAACAATATATATCACAGTGCAAGGGGAGGGAAGAATCTACCCCCAAGACACTCACCATATAACTATAAGAGACCCTGATCAAAAGTGGAGGATTCAACTTTTGATTAAGACTCGAAAAAGGAAAAAACATGGGCACCCTCTAGGGGTTGACACGACTATGTGAGATGACATAGTTCCAAGTGTTGGCTGTGGTATTTTTAGTGACCTTTTGAGATAGAAAATTGATTGAACTATATTTATTATGTTATACCAATGAAAATTGAAAGAATCAAACCTGATTCTAGAACACACACTATCTATTTAATGTGTAGAATTAAAAAAAATGTTTACAAACTTATTGCTACATGTGTAATCATTTTCAAAATGAAATCATCCAATCAAATAAATCATTATCCATAGTCCTAAACAAGCAAATTAGATACAAATTCATAAAATCAAAAGTTATACCCTAGAGTCAAACAAATTCACTGTAGAAAACCAGAGAAAAAATAGACTGTCAAAAATCCTAAATACTTCCAGAATAGCGCATTCACTCTCTGTTGTAGCACATTTGATAAGTTTAATAGTGCATTGACCCACCTTTTAGTGCATAGGAGGAACATACTAGCACATCAAAAGATAATTTTAGCACATAGGAGGAACAATATAGCGCATACAACCTATTTAATAGCTCATCAAACCAAATTTTTAGAGCATTGGCCAATTCTTTTAGTACATCAAAAGACTATTATAGTGCATCTACCAAAGCAAAAACCAAAGAGCTACTTTCCCTATCTTTCAAACATTCTACACCAAAATTAGGATTTTTACCAAAACAAAAACCTTTCTCAAATCAAACCAGAGTCTTAAATGATCAAAAAATGAACCTTACAAGTGAAATCTTTCAAAATTAAACCAAGATCTATCATTGTAAAGTGTCTAAATCATGTTTATCAACTTAGTCTAATCAATAGAATATATCATTCTATTTGAATCAAGTTAATATCCTTTGAAACTATTGCAAACCAAGATCAAATTTTAGTGGAAAATCATAACATTCGTATGTTAGTTTTTACAAGGTCACAAAGACTAAAATTTCAAGAAAAGGAAAGAGAAATCCAAAACATCATGTCTGAGATTGAGGAAAATCTGATCAATAGATCCAACCAATGTCATAATGATGAAATATCTAAAGAGGAAATAAAAAATATGCAACAAGACCTCAAGTTCCATAAGTTTATGGAGAAAATTCTAGAAAGGGATGCGGAAAAGTATTTGTTAATGTTACCTGATCTAGGTGTTAAAGTCCCAAAGGACTTTGATATTAATAGACTGACATGAACACCTAACAGATCATAGGCTGAACCACAAAATATAGTTGAGGTGGATGCAATGAAACATCAATTACAAACCTTACAACAACAATTCCGAGATATGGAAACTGAAAATACTAAGAGATACTTGATGTAGGATATCCTTTTTCTCAAAACGTGAACCTGATTCCATTTCTAAAACACTGTGAATTTCCCAAGTATGATAAATACAATGGAAAAATAGATCCTCTTGACCATGTAAGAGAATTTCATTCTATGAGCTTAGAATTTTCCCATGAAGAGACATACTTGATGAGGCTATTTCCAAGAAGCTTAGGTGGACAATGTATGGAGTGGTTTTCTAAATTAACTCTAGAAATTATATCCTTTGAAGATCTGGTTAACAATTTTATAACTCAATACTCCTACAATATACAACATGATATCACAATGAACGATCTTTGTAATACTAAAAGAAAGAAAGATGAAACATTTCTCTGATTTTTATAAAGATGGAGAAGGTTTTTTGCAAGATATCATCATTCCATACTTGAAAAGGAAAAGATGGAACTATTCATTGATAATCTAAATGATGACATGAGTTATAGACTTGAACTACAATGTCCACCTACATTCGAGAAAATGATGGAAAACAACCTCAAGATAGAAGAAACTTTGGTCAAAAGAGGAGTTCTAAAAACATGCAATGAAGGATCAAACAATGCCAATTCCTCTAATCACAACAACAACTATGATAAACCCGAGTTTTGGTAAAAATATAGATATGCTGGAAATAATGATGTTATGACTGAAACACATAATGAAAAACCAATATTCAATCTAACAATAGCTGGAACAAAGAAAGCTTAAGACAACAACTGAGGTAACAATCTAAATGCAAATCAAAACAACAATACAAACAATGGTGGATCTAAATCACAACAATTCAAAAATCCGTCAAATTAGAGGAAATTCATGCCTTTAGGACAATCAATGGAATCAACATTCAAAGAACTTATTGAACCCAAACTTGTAACATCACAAGAACCAAGAAATTGGGATCCACAAGTCAAACCATTTTGGTGGAATGACTCACATTATTGTGACTATCGTAAAAACAAATGTCACAAAACAAACGGCTCTTGGAAATTGAAACATTTGATCCAAGATTTGATTGAAATCAAGAAAATATTTGTTGAAGGACCGCAAAAGAAAAATGATCATGGAGCTTTAAAAAATCCTTTAGCTGATTATGACAAAGGTGAATCATCCTCTTCAAACTGTAAAGGAAAAAATGTAAATTACATTTATGAAACCACTATTCTCAATGTTAATGTACTTGAAGATCAAACAAAAAATGATGAACATGACCATGTGGTTGCTGAAAATCAAACAAATACATTTGTTGCTTCTGGAAATTGTGTTGATGACATGATGGTAGCTGATTATCAAACTCATAATGCAAAAAATTATGACAGCAATAGCATCATTACATCTAATCATCAAATCACAAACACCTCTGCACATGAAAATTAGGTTAACTTCATAAATATCAAAGAGAATCAAGAATTTCAACTAGTCAACATGAGAACAAGGGGACAAGGTAGGGTAATACTGAAAGGATTTGCAAATAAATCATCTGATACTCGTTCTATAATCAAAAAAACTTATGCCCCTACTAATCAGTACAACATAATCGATCAGTTGAAGAGAATACCAACACAAATCTCAATATTAGAACTCTTGAAAATATCACTAGAACACAAGGAAATTCTAGAACAAGCTCTTGTTGCCACAATAGTACCCAATAATTTGGAAGTTGACCAATTTCAATCTATGGTGGGACACTTAACCGCTCCTCACTACCTATCCATTTTTGAGCATGATGATGTATCACTGAACCATCCACACAATGTTACCCTCCACATTGAGGTTCTCATTCACAAAGACCAAGTCAAACGTGTTCTTATAGATGGTGAATCTGGTTTGAATATCTGTATTTTAAAACTGATCTATGCACTAGGATATTCTGATTATGTTATTGATCTAAGAAGGAAAATCACAATAAAATCATATGATGATGAAGAAAGATCTTCCAAGGGACTGATTGTCCTACCTATCCAAGTGGGACCAATTGTGAAAGACATAATCTACCAAGTATTGGATAAGGATCTGACATATAATATACTTTTGGGATGTCCATTGATTTTTTGAGATGCAAGCAATGTCATCCACCTATCATCAATGTTTGAAGTTTCCAGTCAATGGACAAGAAATAACCATATCAGCCGATTCAAATAATCCCCAACAATGTAATGTACTTAAGGCAGCTCAAGATGCTTTTATTCCTCATAATAGGGAAGCTAACACTTCAAATTAATCAAACAATGAGAAGCAATCAACTATTGTGTCTAAATGGGTTGAAAAGAAGGACCAATCAAAGGAAAAATGTATTACCGATTCCACTACAACAAACATTGATATTTTTTTTATCAAAGCAATTCAATGGAAAGATCTAGTTAACTGACAAAGGCATGGGAGAGTATTCCATTCAGCAATCTTTATGTCTTTCACAATTACTACCTTCACCAAGAACTTATGGACAACCATCAACATCAATGCAACAATCATCACAACCTACTAAAGTTCTTGATGGTAGATTTGTAAAGGTTGGCACTTTGATTGAAGAATTAGAAGATAAGGATATTCTAAATTGGCACTAAAAAGATGAGGATGCATCTACATTAGTAAACCCTAACATACAAATGAATAAATATAGAAAAGGAAAGAAAATCCTAGAGAAGATGTGGTATGAAGGACAAGGACCTATTGGTAAAAGGAAGGATGAAATAATAGAACCTATTCAACCTCTCACACTTCAAGCCAAAGACAAAAGTGGATTAGGATATACAGAAGAATCAAAAGAAGAAGCAACCCAAAAACTTGTTGAACAAATCCTATAATTTCAAGCTAGTAATAATTATGAGACAGAATCTAATGAGTATGAGTGGTATTCATTATTTGAGGTATCCTTTAAAGACAAACAAATGGATATAATACAAAGGTATGCACCTATGCATGAGGAGGGACAAAGCTCAAGGACTAGAACCCTTGCATTTGGATAAAAGAATATTGATGACTCAAGTGATGATGAACATACACCAAGCAAGATAGACTTGGAGGAGAGTACCATCATAAATATTGACACCACTACCAAAAAATTTGACGATATTGCTATTCGGACTTTCACTACTATTGACCTTCATCCATCCAATGATATATTACCCTTACTACACCCCAAGCTTATTGATTGGGACCAAATTGAGTCTTCTAACATTCCTACCTTTGTGAATGATGATGTCATTGTTAACTTTCTTTGCTCCAATGACCTTGACACAAGTTTCAACCACAACACTCATAGCGAAGCTTCAAGTTTGGGGGATGTCAAATCTTCCAGCTGCAAAAATGAAAATATTAATAAAAGATCTACTAGTGAAAACCATTTCATGGTAGTGTTAGATCTAGAAAAAGTAAAAATAAAGAGCACATCTGATAGTGAAAACCTCACTAAGGCACTAAAAGATGGGGGATTTGACACTCTTCTTGAACATTATCATGAGAGATCATCAGTGTTGGTTGAGCCAACTCGATCTATCAATGTGGGCATGGAAGATAAAGTAAATACATTACATCTAGCAACATCAATGACTGAACATGAAAAGCCAACATTCACTAAGTTCTTTGAAGAATGACAAATCAATTTTACTTGGTCTTACTTGGATATGCTAGGCTTAGATCCAGATCTCTTAAAGCATAATTTATCTCTACCTACTAAGGTGAAACCTGCCAAGAAAAAGCTAAGAAAAATGCATCCACATCGCCTTGTTGGTGAAGGCATAACTCAAGTATTTTTTTGATGTTGGTTTCATTCGTCTAATTGATTCTGCTAAGTGGATATTAAATATTGTACCTATTTCTAAACTAGATGGCAATATTAGGATATGAATCGACTTCAGGGATCTCAAAAAGGCATGTCTGAAGGATGAATTTCATTTTCCAAATATTGACATTATTGTAGACTTGACAGTTGGGTATGCCATGTTATCATTAATGGATGGTTTCTTAGGTTATAATCAAACCAAGATAGCACCAGAAAATCAAGAGAAGACAAAATTCACCTTTCCATGAGGAGAATTTTACTGGAATGTAATTCCTTTTGGATTGAAAAATGCAGGGGCTATATATCAAAGAGCAATGACCACCATCTTCCACGACATGATGCATACTTTTATGGAGGACTATGTGGAAAATCTATTGGCCAAATCATATACTACAAAAGGACATCTTGAGATCCTAGACAAAATATTCATTCATCTAGAAAGGTTTGTCATCAAATTAAATCTCAAGAAATGTGTGTTTGGCATAACATCGGGGGAACTTCTAGGGTACATTGTTTTAGAGAAAGGTATCAAAGTAGATCCCACCTATGTCAAAGCTATTATGGAGATGATGCCACCTAGAAACATTAGTCAGCTATGCTCTCTATAGGGAAGGCTCCAATCAATCCGAAGGTTTATTTATCAACTAGCAGACAAGAGTCATCCATTCAATCACTTGTTATATAAGAATATCTCTATCAAATAGGATGAAAAATATGACTCTACTTTCAATCAAATAAATCAATATTTGATGTCTCCACCCATACTGGTGCCACCTATGGAAGGAAAGCCATTACTTCTTTATATAGCAACAACGGTGATTTCATTGGATACTCTATTGGTACAGGAGGATCTTGCAGGAAAGGAACAAGCTATTTACTATATACATAGAACTTTGACTGGTTATGAGATCAGTTACACTTTCATTGAGAAAGCTTGATTGGCGGTAGTGTTTACTATTCAAAAGCTATGCCATTATTTGTTAACCCACATAGTTAAACTCATAGAAAAAATCAATCCACTGAAATAATTTCTCAGCAAAGCGGCTTTAATAAGAAGGCTAGCCAAATGGTTTATGATCTTGAGTGAGTTTGATATTCAACATGTAGATCACAAATCCATCAAGGGACATGTAAGAGTTGATCAGTTAGCTGAAGAACCTCTACATGATAATCACCCAATGAGCATTGATTTTCCTGATGCAGATGTTCTCACCATGAAACCACAATAACGAATGCCATATTTTGATGGTTCATACACACAACATGGATCAGGTGTTGGGATCTTATTTGTCACACCTCAAGGAAACACGATTCCAAAGTACTACATACTCGATTTTCCTGGTACTAATAATGTAGCTAAATATGAGGTGTTAATCATTGGCATCAAAGTAGTAGTTGAATGAAATATCACGAAGCTGCAGGTCTATGGTTATTCACAACTAGTCATCAATCAGGTAAATGATGATTATCAAACAAGGGATGACAAGTTGCTACCATATAAGAAAATTATGGATGATTTAAAAAATTACTTTGTCTAGATTAAATTTTAACAAATACCAAGGGTAGATAATAAAGCTACTGATGCTATGGCTACAATTGCTTCTCTCTTATAGATACCAGAAAGTCTAAGACGTTATGAATTTATGGTGGAAAAAGTGTCTAATCCTGCCCATGACAATCTTGAATCCCAAGTAATATGCAATATCGTTGACCCTGAAACCTCCATCTATGGGAACATTTATACTTACTTAAAAGAAAATAACCTTCCTCCTGATCTTTCCCGCTGGTTGTCGACCATAAAAAGATATAAAAGTTATGGAAAATCCTAACCTAGGAATTGGACATTCCTACAGGTGACTAACATCTTCTTATGGTTGTTCATTTACATTGTCAAACTAGGGAACGTATACTTGAAATGGAGCGGCACTGTATGTGCACTAAGAACCAATTTTAGCCACAATTTACTAGAAATAACTGCTTGGAAAGAATTCTACTTATGATGTAGGAACTTAATGTAAAGTCTTCATAACTTAACCATAACTTAATTAAAGAAGAAATTATGACAACTATTATTGAGAAACAAACCATGAACTAGTCTTATGTTGTAGGAACAAACACAGGGATTGATTCCTTATGCTGCAGGAACAATATAAGACTGAGCTTGCGCTAAAACTTTCGGGAATGAAATTCTAACTTATAAACAATAGGAAATAAACATCTAACTACAGATACTCGCTAAGTGGGCCCCCTTAGCAAGCATCAACCAATTTGTGCAAGAATTGAACTCAAAACTTCATTATCTTTTATTCATAAACTTGGAATCATATGCATGGTCACTTTGCTTGTAAGAAAACTACCACAAAACTTTGTTTCTCATTATAATACTAATCTAAACATACTTTTTTCTATTCTCTTGTCTCTAGTCTAGTCTAATCTTATCCAATCTAATCTCATCTATCCACTCACGCAGGAGGAACACTTATTTACAGAAAAGAAACTACCTAACTCTAATAAAGAAAGAAGTGGACATAAATACTTCCTAACACCAAGGAACTTCTCATAAATGAAAGCATATATGTTCAACCGATTAGAGAGAATCTAGCATTCCACTCTTCCTAGATTGATGATCATTTAGGTTTCCTCCCAACAACCCAGATAGAGAGTCTTCACTGGAACAACTTCCTCGATGTCATGCTGGATATGGACTTTACTGTAGGGCCAAGATCTGTTGCGCTTTGACTCGTTCATGCCATTTTCAACAACCTACGAAATACATGGTGATAGAGGTGAAAGAAAGCATGCATATAGTAACATGACACACATGCATTAGTCACACACATTAAATCCATTTCATTTATCCAAAAAGCACATGCATCATATCATTCAATTGGGAGGTCAAACAAGGCAATGAATATAGACACATAGAGATATTAAGATGCAGGAATATAGGAATGTGTTGCCATGGGATACTACCTAATTTTAGATTAAAAAGTTTATAATCGAAGATTTAAAACAACCATTAACAAAAGAGTAAGTGTATTTAAAATAATATCATGATATTCAAATTATGATCATATTTCGGGCTCATCATTTGCCCCCTACTTATCCTAATGATGGTCCTCCAACATTAAGCTTTCTGGTTGTTTCTCTAAAATCAATAGGAGAAGCATGGCCCTGCATTGAAGTTCCAAACTTTTAGTAGAAGCCTCTGTAACAATGCCATCTTTCATAACTGTGAGCTTCTATATCTTCATTAACATTTGTAGCCAAATAAGGGTACAGTGGCCACATCAGTATTGGAGGTTGAAATGTTAATGGCATCCATAATTCAAACCTTTCCTAGAGACCCAACTGTATATACCTTTCTGACCTTCTGATGGCTACTCTAAAGTTCAAAGGGCTATGAGGCTTAGATTTTCTCAGACCAAAAGTCAGTTTTTCCCATCTTGTTTTAATTCTGGAAGATGAAAGCTTCCAAAACAAATATGTTTGGACTTTAAATTCATCATACACCTGCTTCCTAAGATCAAATATTTTATTCTTGCTATAGGATCATAGAATCCATATGCAATAGTAAGCCAATTTCTCAGAATTGTTTGGGGATCTGAGCTTTTAGGTTGTAGGGGAATAGGTTCTTTCCTTTCAGCCTCCTCATAATCCTCTAATTGCTTCCCATAGTTAGTTTCATTATCCACCCAATACATTAGTGACCTCAGATGAATGTCACCAATGTAGAGAAAAGGATTCCATTCTATTTAAAATGGGATTAACAAACCGTGCAAATAAAATTCACATAAAGAATTTTGTAGCCAATTGGGTGTTGTTTGATATGCATCATTAAATTCTTTAGCTGAATGAATGTTAGGGTCCAAATTTTTGGAAATTCTCATTAATTGGAACCATGAAAATTTATATTTAAGGCACACTGCATATACCCTAGGTGGTGGTCTACATTCCATAATTTTTCTAGCTACCTTCATCATTTCATTCATTTTCTCCTTCATTTCCTGGATTTCCTATTTTTGTCTTTCAATTTCTTTTCTTAATGTTTTCTTCTCCTCTTCCCAAAGACTTTGCTAAAGTTTAGTTCTATCCAAATGATGGAAACTCAAATTATGAAGTGTAATAGGTCTCAAGGTAATCTTAAGATATTCTAAATACTCAATCAGTAATGTCCTTCTATGCACAACCAATGCATGACAAGGTTCAGAGGGAAATGGTGTTTCATTGAATACTTTAGTTTGTTTAGGTTGTTCTTCCTCTTGCTACTTAGGAGGAGATTGTGCTTCTCCTAAAATTTTCTCAATTGCATCAACCAAATCATTAAGACTTGGCATCCTCCTTTCATTACTACAAACATGTTGTGCTTCCTCAACTTCCTCTCTTTCAGTTTGCAATTCCTCAGAAATAATAGAGGAACTATGTGGAACATTCTTAGATACACTCTCAGAATCATCATGACTAAGCTCCTTAGACTCCTCAGAAATAACTATAATTTCTAGTTGGATAGAGGTTGAGGTAATTTTACTCTATTTCCTTGTTGAAGCTCTCTTTGGCAATGTAGTAGTCGCAGGAGGTTCTTTCACATCTTTCCTCTTTCTAACTTGCCTAGGGGATTCAGACTCAGCATGAGAGGATGATGATGAGATTGTGGTTGCAACAAGTGTTGCTGCAGGGAAAAGTGAGGTAGAACATTTTCTCTTTTGTTTTCCCTTTTTTTTTTCTTGTAGCAGACCTAGTTTTTACTTGGGTAGAAGGCTCTGGTGTGGAGGCTGTAGGACTAGGTGCTACAGGAGAAGATGATTCTTGCTCTGCTGCCCTACTCGTAGATTCTACTCTCTTTTTCTTTTTCTTGGGTTGTGCAGGGAGTGCTCTAGGAGGTTCTGGAGGTTGGAAGCCTTTCTGGGAAACAAATTCTAGCCAAGAAAGGGGTGATACATCCCTCAAACAATGCTCAATCATTAATTGAATGAGGGCATGATGGGTGATAGAGTTATCCTTACCCTTTTGGGTTTCATGGGCACTATGTTCTAAAAGGTTTAACAAAAAAATTGGAACATTGACAGCTAAACCATGCCTCATATGACTCAATAGTTTAAAATGATAAGAATGCAAATCGGAAAAATGTCCCTCACAAGTCAAATACCTAATTGTGAAGGAGGCATATTCTGAATATGGATAAGGTAGTGACACGCATTTGCATCCTTGTTTTGAAACCTCTAAGGGTTCATCTATTGGCATTGTGAATTCTGCCCTAGAAGAGACAATGTCCCTTCTTGAAGGAAAGTTCTCTCCTAGTGTTGGAAGCCTAATTACTTTAGCAATCCGCTCTTCTATAATGCCTACAATTAAAACCCATACTGTAGCTTCTCCATCTGAAAGATTTCTCAAAAACTCACCTACAGCTTCTTCATTAAAGGAATCTATCCTCAGAAAATAATTCATCCATCCGCAAATGCTGAATGCTTGAACCACTTGAGGATCTTGTGCCAAGGGTTCATGAGCTGTTGGCTCATGTCTTACTAGCTGGCCACCCATATTCACAAATTGTCCCTGCTAAAATTCCTGAAACTCAACTTCTTCTGAAAATTTGAAAAACACTTTTTCTTCACCCTGCTTCTTTCTTTTCGGCTTGATACCTTTCTTTACTTACCAAGAATGATACAAAAGATAATTGCATGCAATGATTTTTTAGAAACTTCTCAAATTAAGCAGTTAACTTATTGCTCAAGATAAAAGCATGTAGTCATTCTTGGCAAGTACAAAAATTATCTTTAATCAGACGTGGCAATGGCAAAAGAAAAAGTTTTGAAATAGATTATCCCCGCCCCCCTACTTAAAATTTGGCATTTGTCCACACATGTGTGAAAGGATAGGCAAAGAACAGGCAATAATGATTGATAGATACATTGCAATCAATGAATAAATGAAATAAATGAATGATGTGATGATAAAAGATATTGCGTAACTTATAATAAATGCTCGCAGATGTTGGGAGATATCACAACACAACTTGAAATTACCGTTGGAACAAAAACCATAAATGAAGGTGGTACAGTAGGATGGATGACATGGAGGGGTGATGTAGAAAACAAAGATGGAATGAATGATGGTGATGGATAAAAATGGAGAAAGTGGCTTCCTTAAAAAGGAAACCTTTATTATGGACATGCAACATAGTACTTTAAAGAGATGCTGCAAGAGAAAAATCGAAGCCCTTCATTGCAGGAAGATTAGTGGTTGCATCTGAAACAAATTGCTTCATAAATTCTTCTTTGGATGTTGGATTATGATACAACCTTGGATGATGTCCATTAACTAGTAGCTTGAATCAGATAGGATCTATTGTAGCCAACTGAACTGAACCATTATCAAACACATTTTCTATTTCATAAGGACCAAGCCATCTTGTTGTGAGTTTACCTTGATTTTCCTTGTACTTGGAGTCATAGAGCAGCACCCAATCACCGACAGAGAAATGCTTAGTTCTGATATTATGGTCATGCCATTTCTTGCTTTGCTGCTAGATAACTTCAATATGCTATAGGGAAACTTTTCGTATCTCATCCAATGCATTCAGTTGTAGGAGGCATTCCTTTTGGGCTTCTGAAAGATCAATGTTAAGCTGAAGAGCAGTCCATAAGGTCTTATGCTCAAAATCTATTGGCAACATGGCAGTTTTTCCATAAAGTAACTCAAAAGGGGTAAACCCTATAGTTGTTTTCCATGTTGTCCTATAGGCCCAGACTGCTTTTGAAAGATGACTGCTCCAATCTTTCTTATGTAACTATACTATTTTAGTAAGGATTGCCTCTAATTCTCTGTTAGTAACCTCTGCTTGACCATTGGCTTGAGGGTGATAGGGGCTAGATTTTTTGTGCTTGATCTTGTAATCATTCATCAATGTAGTGATTAAGTTTGATGTAAACTAAGCTCCTTGATCAGTAACAAGTTCCCTTGGGACTCCAAACATAGTAAAAATCTGCTCATACAGGAACTCAACAACTTTATTATCATGGGTATGTGTCATTGCTTTCACTTCCACCCATCTACTTACATAATCAGTGTAAACCAAAATGTAGGATTTCCCATTGGATGGAGGATCAATAGGCCCCAAAAAATCCATGCCCCACTTGTCAAAGGGACTAACTACCACTTGCGGATATAGGGGCATTTCATCAGACCTTGTTGGTTTCCCCATACGTTGACATCTATCACATTTTTTGGTGTAGGCTACAACATCCTTGTGTAATGTGGGCCAATAGTACCTTGTGTTAAGCACTTTCATTGATGTTCTCTTGGATGCAAAGTGCCCACCACATGGCTCATCATGACAAGCATGCAAAATTTCATAGGTCTCATCTTCTCTAACACACCTTCACATGACTTGGTTAGGTCCTGTGTAAAATAAAAAGTTTGCAATCCATGAAAAGTTAAAACTTTTCTCAATCAACAACTTCCTATCCTTTGGTGAGAAGTGAGCTGAAATTTTGTTGGCTGCTAAATAATTTGCAATATCTGCATACCATGGAGTTTGAGCAGTAATAGAAAACAAATGTTCATCAGGAAAGCTATCATCAATTACCTCAGAGGTGGCAGGTGTAGTTGTTTGAAGTCTTGACAAGAAATCATCCACCACATTAGCCCTGTCTAGCTTATCAATAACTATGATATCAAATTCCTACAACAATAGGAGCCATCTTGCTAATTTTCCAAATATGGCAGGCTTATTCAGGAGGTACCTTATTACTGCATGATCTATATGAACAAATATTTGGTAACCAGTGACATAATGCCGAAACTTGTTCAAGGCATACACAACTGTTACCAATTCTTTCTCTGTGATAGTATAGCTTAATTCTGGGCCTTGAAGGTTTTTGCTAATGAAATATATGGCATGCTCTATGGAATTCTCTTTCTATCCTAAAACTGCCCCTATGGGATAATCATAAGCATTTGTGTGTATATGAAAGGGTAGAATCCACTTGGGTCCTTGAAGAATAGGTGCCTTAGTAAGTAAGTTCTTAAGCTACGAGAAAGATTTGTCACAGGCCCCATTCTAGTTAAATTCACCATCCTTAGTCAGTAAGGCATACAAGGGATTGACTATTTTGCTAAAATCTTTAATAAATCTTCTATAATATCCAACATGTCCTAAGAAGCTTCTAACATCCTTTTGTTTCATAGGTTTTGCAAAGTTAGAATGACTTATATTTTTGTAGGATCAACTTGAATTCCTGCTGGAGAGATATTATGGCCTAAAACAATTCCTTCTTGCATCATCATAAAACACTTCTCACTATTCAAAGACAAATTGTGCTCCTTACATATTTTTAACACTTTCTCCAAATTTGCTAATGCTTCTTCATAAGTAACTCCATAAGTGGTGAAGTCATCCATGTAGATCTCCATAGAATCATGAGAAATGTCAGCAAAAATACTAATTATTGCCCTTTGAAATCTTGCAGGTGCATTACATAGGCCAAAAATTAGGACAAAGTAGGAAAAAGTTCCCCATGGACAGGTAAAAGTTGTTTTGTCTTGATCCTCAGGGACAATTTTAATTTGATTATACCCACTATATCCATCCAAAAAGGAGAAATACTTTTTACTAGACAATGAGTCTAGCACTTGATCAACAAATGGCAGTGGAAAGTGATCCTTTTTAGTTGTTGTGTTTAGCTCTCTGTAGTCTACAAAAACTCTCCATTTTCCACCTTTTATAAGAACGATCACCAATGGAGATACCCATTGACTGTTTGAAATGGGGTAGATAAAACCAACATCAAGAAATTTTTGGAGATCATTTTTAACTATTTCCCAGAGTCTTGGGTTTATCCTTCTTTGAGGCTGCCTAACAGGTGAACAATCTTCCTTAATGTAGATCCTATGAGTATAGAGTTGAGGATCTATTCCATTCATATCCCCATAGTCCCATGCAAAAGCTCTGTATTTATCTTGCAACATTATGACTAGGGCAGTTTGCTGAGATTGAGGTAGCTTATTATTGATATTCAGACAATGGCCTGGAGACAACTCTATTTGCTTGGTAAGATCATTCATGGAGTCTACTGATAAAGGTGGTGTCTTTATTTCTTGTGGAAGCAAATTTTGATAAATTGCAAGAATTTTAAGTGGCAGGCTCTCAAGATTTAGTTGCTACAGGAAGCACTGCTGAGGACAGTTATCTAAAATAGATGGGCTACTCATATCAGAGATGGACTGCAAAATGTGTAAAAGCAGTTCATCCTCACTCTGAAGTTGGGAAAATAGACTAGTTTGCAACATCATTAGCTGAGCCAATGAACTGACTTCATTAGTTTCCTCACCTAAATCTAGCCAAATTGGCTGAGACAAGTCTAGCTGAGGTTGAGCAGGTGGGTATAAAGCCAATTTCTTTGTTGACTGACCATCAGAAATTGTCATGTCTTCTGAATGGAATCCTATAAAAGCATTAGCTATGGCTAACCTTGGTCTACCTAGGATGATAGGATATCCTCCCAAAGTTTCCTTAGTGGACAATATGGTGAAATCTGGTGGGTATTCCCAAGACTTAAGGTTGACAATTATATCTTCTACCATTCCATCAGGTGTTACTGTGGAACTATTAGCAAGTTGTAGGATGGTAGGTGTAGACCTAATGGTTAGGATATTTAAATATTTCATAGTATGCTTGGTCATTACATTGATGGTTGCACCAAGGTCAATCAAAACATTCTTTACTATCTGACTATTTATATTTATTTGCACCACAGGACTCCCAGGGTCGACATATTTTTGTATGACTACCTTCCCTAACATAATATCTGCAAAATGTCCTAGAACATGGATCATTTGGGGATCCTTTTTCTTTCTTCTAGGTTTCTTCAAACAGGCCTCTTTAATGGCTTTCCCATAAATTGGAACATCTTTAATGGCTTGAAAGAGAGGAATTTGAATGTGTACACTCTTTAGCTGGTCCAAAATATCAAAGATAGGCTCTTCCATAGAGTTGGGTGTAGTAACTTGCAATCTCTGAGGAAAAGGTGGTTTAGCTTGACGTTGCAGGTCAGGCTCCTTAGAGATAGTATCTAATATAGGAATATGTTTTGCAGGACTAGTAGGTTGTTTAGAGGCAGGGTCTGGAATCTTAGTAATTACTGGTAGGTGTGGAGCAGGGAGAGTGGTTCTAGACCTGAGATGGATATCATTAATATTCAAGGCATAAGCTAGATATTGATTGGCTTCTACAAAATACATAGGTTGTTGTTGTTGCTGCTTATTATTAGGATTTGGCAATGGTTGAGTAGGCATAGGCATTTGTTTTGGAGGGCCAGTATTTGCTACAGGTGTTGCAGGAGGTGGCATGAGGGCCAGAGGTTATGGTTGATGAAGTTACAAGAATCTAGGGGATTGGCTCTGCCATTGTTGAGAACCTCTCCATTGAGGATTCTACTACCAGTTACCTTGGGGTGGAGTCCATTGTCCTTGTGGCTGTTGCCAACCTCCTTGAGGAGATTTCCATTGAGGACTCTGGTAGTTAGGAAAGTATGGTTGAGAGGTATTCCAAGGTGGTGATGGGACATATGTAGGTTGCCATTGGTTATTGTAATTAGAGTAAGGATTACCAAAAGTCAAAGGGTCTTGAGGCATACCTTGTCTTTGAGCCCATGAGCACCTTTGTACAACATAGAATACTTGGTCATCATCACCCTCTATTTCCTTAAAATCAATAGGTAACTGCTTAGCCTCCAGGTTAGCCACCATCTTACATCTCTAGTCATGTTTCTTCTATTGGCAATGTGGACAGAACTCAGCCAAGATTGCTTCAGCTTTCTCATGTTTCTTCCGAGCTTGCATAGTATCCAACTGGGTAGCCCTGTTGTTTATGATATCCTTCTTGAAATTAGATAGCAAAATTGAGACCTCCATCCGTGAAACTCCATTAGTAGAAGACTTTCCCACTATAGCTTGATGACCTCTACCCTTCTTGGCATTTGCTCGAGATTAGTTGCAACATATGGACTTAATATCATCCCAAGGAACTTGGGTTATATCTCCTCCTTCCATCAGATCCAGGGCATCAATACAAGCATCATTGATTCCCCTCAGAAAAAGTAATTTTTGAGATTCTTCATTGAGAGTATGGTCTGAATTATTTTTCAAGGAAAACAAGAACCTTGAGATATAGTCTTCTAGGATTTCTTCCACCTTTTTCTGAATTGGGAATATATCATCACCCTTACTACCACTCTTACAATATTCCTTGTATTTCTCAAAAAAATTTGTTTGCATGATTGCCCAACTACCGATAGCATCCCTTCCCAAACTTATAAACCATCTAAGAGCTCCCTCCTTCAAAGTAGCAAGAAACAACTTCAACTTGTGAGCATTTGAAGTGTAATCATAACTATGACAGAGGATGTCAAACTCAAAAAAGAAAGTTTCTGGGTCCTCTGTAACTAGTCCATACAACTTGGGAAGTAATGAAGAAGGAATATTTTTGAGGTTATCATTATCCTGCTGGGCTATGATAGGGAATTCAAAAGTAGGAGGTCGATTAGGTGGATTTTGTGCCATATTTGCTTGATAGAGTATCAAAGCAAATGGATTTTCTTGAAGTTCTTCATTAGCTAGGTCAAAGGGAAATTTAGCAAGCAGGTCTTCAACAAATGGATTGATATCTTGATCTCCACCTTCCTCAAATAGATTATAAGCTGGTTCAAAATCATTATCAGTGAATGGAAGGTTTGGGAGGAATCTTCCTATAGCGTCTCTTCTTCTATGCATGTAACGGACTTAACTGAAAATTGAAGGATTTTGAAAATTCTTGAATAATCACACTAAACTATTGCTAACAATGTCTATGACAGGTTCTTAGCTTGACACCATCCCTGACAATGGCACCAAAAATGGTTGTCAACCACAAAAGGATATAAAAGTCATGGCAAATCCTAACCTAGGATTTGGACATTCTAGTAGGTGACTAACATATTCTTATGGCTGTTCATTTACATTGTCAAACCAGGGAACATATGCTTGGAATGGAGCGGCACTGTATGTGCACTAAGAACTAATTTGAGCCACAATTTACTAGAAATAATTGCTTGGAATGAATTCTACTTATGATGTAGGAACTTAATGTAAAGTCTTCTTAACTTAAGGATAACTTAATTAAATAATAAATCATGACAACTATTACTGAGAAACAAACCATGAACTTGTCTTATGTTGTAGGAACAGGGATGGATTCCTTATGCTGTAGGAACAATATAAGACTGAGTTTGTGCTGAAACTTTTGGGAATGAAATTCTAACTTATAAACAACAAGAAATAAACAACTAACTACAGATACTCACTAAGTGGCCCCCCTTAGCAAGCATCAACCAATTTATGCAAGAATTGAACTCAAAACTTCATCAACTTTTATTCATAAACTTGGAATCATATACATGGTCACTCTACTTGTAAGAAAACTAACACAAAAATCTGTTTCTCATTATAATACTAATCTGAACATATTCTGTTTTGTTCTCTTGTCTCTAGTCTAGTCTAATCTTATCCAATATAATCTCATTTGTCCACTCACACAGGAGGAACACTTATTTATAGAAAAGCAACTAACTACCTAACTCTAACAAAGAAAGAAGTGGACATAAATACTTCTTAATACCAAGGAACAAACTTCTCATAAATGAAAGCATATATGTTCAACCGATTCAGTTAGAATCTAGCATTCCACTCTTCCTAGATTGATGACCATTTAGGTTTCCTCCCAATGACCCGGACATAGAGTCTTCACTGGAACAACTTCCTCGATGTCGTGCTAGAAATGGACTTTACTGCAAGGCCGAGATCTGTTGTGCTTTGACTCATTCATGCCATTTTCAACAACCTACGAAACACAAGGCGATAGAGGAAAAAGAAAGCATGCATTTAATAACACGATACACATTCATTAATCACACACATTAAATCCATTTCATTTATCCAAAAACCATATGCATCATATCAGTCAATTGGGAGGTCAAATAGGGCAATGAATATAGACAAACGAAGATATTAAGTTGCAGGAATATAGGAATGTGTTGCCACAGGATACTACCCAATTTTAGATAAAAAGTTTATAATCAAAGAGTTAAAACAACCATTAAAAAAAGAGTAAGGGTATTTAAAAATACATCATGATATTCAAATTATGATCATGTTTCGGGGTCATCACCCGAAACCTAAAATAAAATTGATTCACCAAGCCGTATGACATACCTTGATTTCTGACATAGTTTACCATCGATATCTTGATGGTACTTTCCTACGGTGTCTAGAACATAAGGAATCTGAGTCAGCCTTGCATGAGACTCATGCAGGTATCTATGGAACACACTCAAGTGGTCTAACTATAGCAAAGAAACTCCTATGTTTAGGGTATTACTGGCCAAACATGGAGAAGGAATCTTATCAATATATAAATAAATGCCAAAAATGTCAAATCCACGGAAACCTTATAACTGCACCGACACAAGAACTACAACCTTTCAAAACAACATGGCATTTTTATCAATGGGGACTAGATCTGGTGGGTAAAATCCACCCTTCTTCGTCAAATGGAAATAAGTTTATCATTACAACCATAGATTACTTTACAAAGTGGATTGAAGTTGTACCATTAATCACTGTCACATGAAAACAAATTTCATCTTTTATCTTAAATTACCTTATCTGTGGGTATGGTGTTCCTCAGTCCATCATCACCGACAATGGTAGACCTTTCAAGAATCAGGATGTACAAGAACTGTGTGAGCGGTTCGATATCCAGAATCAATTCTCAACATTGTATTATCCTCAAGGAAATGGCTAGGCAGAGGCCTCAAACAAAACTAGTGTAAAAATCTTAAAGAAAATGGTTAATGATGCTAGATGAGATTGGCATGTTTAGCTGAATCCTTTTTTATGGGGATATTGAACTAGTATCAGAACACCTACAGGTGTTAGACCATATGATTTGTTATATATATCAAAGGCTATTCTACCTATTGAGGTTGAAATACCATCACTTTGTGTGTCACTAAAAGGGATCATATCAAATGAGTATTATCGAGTGTCGAAACTTCAAGAGCTAGAACTATTAGATGAGTTTCATTAGCAAGTGGTGGATCATTTGAAAGCATACCAAAAGAGGATGTCCAAAACCTACAATCACTGAGTCAAACCAAGGGAATTTCAGGTAGGTAACTTGGTCTTAAAAGAAAACCCTCATAATCAACAAGATCATGAGAAGAAGGGTAAATTTGAACCAAATTGGCTAGGTCCCTTCATCACCATATTATTCTATGGATCAGGAGCTTAGAAATTTTCAACACCAGAAGGGGATCTATTTGATGAACCTATCAACAACATACACCTCAAAAAATTCTATACTTGAATTATCTAGTGCACGGTGAAAGTTCTGAAAATATACAAAAAAATAATATTTTTTTTAGAGAAATACAAAAAAAAGAGGGAAAAACAAAATAAATCATTTCCTCGATAAAAACATGGAAAATAGGCATCTTGGTAACAACAAAAAAATCATAAATTCAGAAAAGTGCAATAAAAACAAGTAGTGAAAACATGGCAACAAGTGCTAATTGTGATAGACCAGCTCTTCCATCTATTTGAGCATGTCTTGAATGGTCATTTTTTCCATCACCTCACTTATCATTGAGAATATCATATACATTCTTGACAATGCAATCGTGTCTCATCCTAGCTTGGGGGAAAAATCCTCAACTCACTAGGGGCAATAAATTAAGGACTTCAACAAACAGGAAAAATAGTAATATGACAACGCAACAAACACATTGATCATAGGGAACATACATCGCATAACCAACAATCATTAGACGATCAAACTATCCAATCCAACAGCTTGAATCAATCAATCACATCAAATCTAAATGGATGATATTCTTTTGAATCATGATTTTATTGTTTTAGCTTGAGTGGTCAAATGTTGTTCTTTGATTTTTGTTATCATATCTTTGGAGCAACTCAATGATGTATTGAACTAGAAAAGAAAGAAAGGAGTATGATTTTTCTTTGTCTACTATTTGTCGGTTAATCATTATTCTTTTGTGAATTGTCATGAGACATGCTCTACCAAGTATCATTGATGACATTTCAGAATTTGCATAGAAAAATGATTGATTCTTGTCTATTTTATGCAAGAAATGCTCAGGTCATCTTGTTTTAATTATACCTCAATTCTTGTGTTAAGTTGCAATATCAAAAATCATGAAATAAGTACTCAGGTTATCATGGTCTATCTTATACCATTGATGCTTGTACTCACTTTCAACATTTCCAAGGCTCAATGATGATAAAAATAAAACTATATAGATTTTTGTGATGACAGCTTTTGCATAAATAGATTTTCAAACTTTAATTAGATTGCATTCATATTAGCTTTGCATCTTCAAAATAGATTCTTTCGAGATTGGCAAATATTTTCAAAGAAAATGTTATCTTTATCATTTAAAGGACTGAGTATACTTGACATAAACAAAAACATTATCATTCTCATGAAGTAACACATCAAATTGTATTATCACATCAATCATTCATTTATACATTTGATCATATATTTGCATTCTTAGATCATACATTTATCCATACATCACATCATCTATTTTGCATCAAAAAACAACAAAAATAAATCATACATATAGGTGCATTATCAATGACACTATCATATCATACATTTATCCACGCATTAGATCATATATATTTGCATCAGATAATACAAAAACAAATTGCATTACATATTATTTGCATCATCATAAATACATCTAATATCACATTCACATCATACATATCACATATCAAATCACCTCAAATTTCAAAATCACCTTTTTTAACCTTTTAAAGGCTAATTAAGTGAGATTTTTATGACATTGATTTATTTTATTTACCAAGAGGGCTTAATTCATTATTTCATCAATGGGGAAGTTTCAAAATCATTTGTTGGGAGATAAATCACTTTAATATCAAATCATCATCAACTCATCATAAAATCATAAAAAATTGAAAAATTTCAAACAATCGTAAAAAGTCGAAAACAAAATCATTGATTTATCTCCCGAGGTGGCATACATCTATTATCATTCAAAAATCAACGTCTAGGGCATGTCAATTTTTTTTTGTCAACACTAGCAACAAAATTTATTCTTTGAAGCAATATGTGAATACATCACCTCAAAGAGGGGAAAAATGTATACACCTAAAAATGGTCTAGATAAATCTAATTAATTAAATATAATCATTTGATTAATTAACCTTTAATTCATCTACTTACAAATAATATAAATATTTATTCATATAAGTTCATATCCTATTTTCTTCTATCTTAATTAAACAAACAAATTCAATAGTTTGTTTTATTTACATATCCAATTCTTCCATCTTAATTAAATAAACTAAAATAACATAGTTTATTTAATTATCATCTCCCTTTTATTAAATAAACAAATTCGAAAATATTTTATTTAATAATATATCTTCCCTCCAAAATTGAATAAATCAAATATTCAATTGAGCACATGTCTACAACTTTTCTCTCAAACAAAGTTGAAAGCTTCAAGTTGTATTAAATTGTGATTTTCCAATTAAGCACATGCTACAACATTTCTCTCAATAAAATTGAAATCTTTAACTTGCATTCAAATTCACTTTATCTTTCCAACCAATTTTGAAACAAAATTTTGCAGTTGGAAATAGTTGGCTTCATGGATCCACAATTTCTTCCTAATCATTTTCCACAATGTTTTTCTCAAGGAAAGCATTTCCCCTTCTTCCTCACCAATTTCTTCATCTTCTACCATTGATTTATCTAGATCAAATCTGAACCATTGCTTGCTGCCACATCAAGAATTGCCTTTGAAAATCTATAAAAGCACCCTCTTGCTACAGGAAATGAATCCCCACTTGCATGCAATTTTACTCTGCAGGAATCATATCAGATCATTTAGCAATTATCAAATAGTATTAGTTTAGCAATCATATTAGATCATAATCATATCACAACATATCATATTAGTTACATTCTAGTTTACAATAGTTTATCATATCATTTTACATCATAGCTTCCATTATCAATCATTTTTATCATAGCATATCATTTAGATAATCATTCTCATTCTCTAGGTTGCCAATTTAACAATCACAGTGCATACAATCTAAGAGCCACTTTGATTTAATTAATCCTTGGATTTAGAGAGAAAGGGAATAATTTTAGAGATTTTATTATGTTTCAAATAGATTAAATCTGTTGTTTTAATTCTCTAATAACATTGCATTAAGGTGTGTTGTTATTTATTTCAGTTACACATATTTCCCACACACACCTTCATGATCATATCCAACTATAAAATATTAGGAATAAAGAGAACCCTTGTTGACAATGGTGTTGTAATCTTTGCAACATGAGCATGAAGTATGGATGGTTGTGTTGGTTGTTCTTATGTTGTCATTGATGTCAACATGGTAATTACTGTATGGTGATAACAGTATGATAAGTCTATTTGGTCTACCGAAAGTTGTTCCCTACTGGTAATAATCCTTTGTGGTAGATAAATATGTTGGTATTTGAGTTTGGAACTCATCACAAGATCCGATATGACTCTAGTCTCCTAACCATGTTTTATTATCTCATTCATATAACTATATCTTGGATCTTGATATTTTTTTTTTCTATGTACAAAAAGTTATCTCTAATAGAGTTCAACTTTGTATTCTACTATTGTTCATTGTGAAGGTATACTATGTGGGAGACTCCACATTCTAATAAGGTGAACATTCATATACTATAGTTTTGTTGATGGTCTCTTTACTAGCAGTATGATGGGAAACTAATGTGCTCTCAGATTTGGAAGGTGTTTTCTTTGAGAATTATTTTTTGGTTTTGAGAATTACTTGCACACAATCGAGTAATGAAGGAAGTGAAGAGTGTACAAGATTGTGAAAAAGAGGCACATGAACTACTTTCTTTTGTCTTGAATTGTCTCGAAAAACATTGAATATGAGAAATAAGATAAAGATGATTGAGTCTCGACTAAGCACTCACGTACATACATATAGGTTAGCAGAAGATAGAGATAATCAGAGGTGGTTCTACATTGTGTAGCTTTAGGAAAAAAAATTCTCTCTATAGGTTTGAAAATAGATGTTATCAAGAAGTTTGTGACACTTAGAGAAATGATTAAATTTAGACAGATTTTTGTCTCTTGTGCTCTTGGCGATATTGGTGAATTATCAGAGATTAATCTTAATCCCAATACTTTAACAAATGGTTTAGAGTCTCTAACTAAACTTGAGCTACTTTACAAGACTCTAGTTAATGAAAAAGGTTCATGGGAAGAAGGTAAAGCGTCATGGAAGCCTATCATGGAGAGTCTTAGAGGTTCTTCTTCAAGTTAATTCAATGTTCATATCTTTTTGACTACTTTTTGATGCATATGTACATTTTTACTGGACCCCTTGATTTGTCATTGATGTAAAAGGGGGAGGGATAGAGAAATAAAGAGATGGATAGATGAAGAGTTAGAGGAAAAAACATTTGTGAAGAAAAAATTTGATAGGGGGAGTAATCAGAATAGTTAGTGCTATATTCTTGAAATAGTTTTTGTCATGCATGTTTCCATCAATGCCAAAGGGGGAGATTGTTGGAACCTTTTCAAAATGAGCAGGAAGTATGGATGGTTGTGCTCATTGTTCCTATGTTGTCATTGATGTCAACATGGTAATAACTGTATGGTGATAACAGTATGAGAAGTCTACTTGGTCTATCAGAATTTGTTCTCTGTCAGTAATACTCCTTTATAGTAGATCAATATGTTGGTATTTGAGTCTAGAACTCATTGCAAGATCTGATATGACTCTAGTCTTCTAACCATGTTTTATTGGCTCATTCAGATAGCTATATATTGGATCTTGAAACATTTTTTTCTATGTATATGAATTCATCTCTAACAGAGTTCAACTCTGTATTCTATTATTATTTTGTGTGAAGGTATACTATGTGGGAGACTCCACATTCTACTAAGGTGAACATTCATATACTACATTTTTTTTATGGTCTCTTTATTGCCTAGTTATAGTGGTAAAGGATGTGGAAAGAAAGTACAAGGAATTAACTCTCCTATAGAACCTAACACACAAGAAACACAAAATATTTTGGGATACTATCCTTCTAAGATAACACAAGCAAGTAAAATACCTTCATTAAACATCAATACCATCATGTGTAAACCTAAAATCAATCTCACCTTGAAACATCCTGAATTGCTTGATATGAACTCTTAACTATCATGGGAATACTTTGAAGATGATGAAGACTTGAAAAAAATGGTCAGAGTTTATGAAAAACCATCTACTCCTCAAAATAAAAAGGTTACATGTGCTATGATTAGAAACAAACAAAAAGATGCAGAAAATAAAAGTAATGAGACAAATATGAGCAAAGAATACAAACCTGAATTTTGAAAGTCAAGTGAACTTCCTCTAGGAGATACAATTGACATACCAATGGACATCATTAATGAGGATAAATTCATTAAGATATGAAAGTTCCTTGATGATGAAGAACAAAAAGATCACACAATTTTACTCCTTGACTTTCATGAACTTTTTGCTTGAAAATATTCGGATATGCTAGGAATTGATGCTAAGATAGTGAAAAATAACATAGTCCTTGTTGAAAATGCTAAGTCAGTTAGACAAAAGATACAAAAGATGAATCCTAACATATCCTTGCTAGTTAAAGGAGAAATTGAAAAATTCCTTGAGGTTGGTTTCATAAGACCTATAGATTATTCTCTTTGGATCTCAAACATTATTGTAGTTGCAAAACCTAAAAAATCATATTAGGATGTATATGAATTTTGGTGATTTGAATAAAGCATCTTTGAAAGATTATTTTCCCCTTTCCAATATTGACATGATAGTAGACTCGACTACGAGACATGCCTTTTTGTCATTCATGCATGGATTTTTTTGGATACAATCAAATCTTCACCAACCCTCAAGACCAATACAAAACAACATTTATAACAGCTTGGGGAACATTTTTTTGGGTCATGATGCCTTTTGGATTGAAGAATGTGGGAGAAACATATCAATGAGCTATGACACTGATATTTCATGATTACATACATGATATTTTGGAAGACTATGTTGATGATATTCTAGCCAAAATTTTAACAAGACAAGACAATGTGAATTTTATTAAGAAAATCTTTGAGCGAATGTGAAAATACATGAGATTGAATTTGAAAAAGCATGTCTTTGATGTAGATAGTGGAAAACTTCTAGGTTTTATTGTATCTCACAGAGGCATCAAAGTGGACACAAAGAAAATTTATCCTATATTTAATATTCCACCTCCTAAAAACATCTCTCGATTGTGCACATTACAAGGAAGAATTCAAGCTATCCATCATTTTGTAGCATCTTTAGCGGATCAAGGATTACCATTTACACATATCCTCAAGAATGAGTGCACTTTGATTGGAACAAGGATTGTAAACATGATTTTGAGAGTTTGAAGGATTACCTTTCAACTCCACATGTTTTAAAAAATTATATGCAAAACAAATTGTTCATCCTTTACACAGCCATATCATCCCATGCTCTCACAACATTTTTGGCTCAACAAGAAAAAAATGGTAAAGAGCATGCTATTTATTACATTAGCTGAACTTCGATTGATTATTAGAAACAATACACAACAATAGAAAAATAATGTTTGGATCTTGTATTCACTACAAGTAAATGGAGACATTACTTATTGAATGTGCAAATACATGTAATGATGAAATTTGATCCTCTAAAACATCTTTTCAATAAAATAGATTTATTAGGATGCTTGGCTAAATGGGTCATGTTGTTAACAGAGTTTGACCTTAATTTTGTTTCATAAAAATAAATTAAAGGGAAAGCCTTCACTGACCACTTAGCAGATGCTCCCTCACCCCTAACATTACCTAATGTCAAAAAGTTCCTTGATGAGAATTTGTGGACTATTCAAAAAGATGACGAAGCATGGGAATTATACTTTGATGGATCTAATTATAGAATAGGCTCCAGCATTGGGGTTATAATAGTTCTACCTATAGGAAATCCAATTCCCTTATCATACCACTTAAAATCCCTATGCACCAACAAAATGGTGGAATATGAGGCATTAATTGTTTGTTTGCACACTATTTTAGTTTTGGGAGTTCAAAATATCAAGATATTCAGTGATTCACAATTAGTCATTATGAAAATAAATGGGACATATCAAGCAAAGCAGGACAAATAATTGAAATACAAGGATCTCAAAATGAATCTGTTAGAGAATTTTAAATCATTTACCATTGAAAACATCCCGCGAAAGGATAATCAACATGCACTTGCAATGGCATGTGCAAATTCTCTTATATTGCCTCAAGATCCTTCAAAGGATTTCACATTTATTGTTCATCCAATCATGAAACCATCAATTGAGTTCAAATCCAAAGAAGTATTAAAAACAACTATGGATGGCTCTATTGAATGGTATACACCTATATTTAATTATTTAAAAGAAGGTACCTTTCTTTAGCTGACAACTAAAAACACTCAAGATCATCTTCACAAACTTACAACTAAGTATATCATTCTCACCGATGTATTAAATAGAAGATCCTTTAACAGACTTTTACTTAGATGTCGTAAAGAATCTAGAATCCCCATAGCACTCAAAGAGGCTCATGCAAGTGCTTTCGGAGGTCATTTTGGAGGAATATCATTAGTTTAAAAAATTGTTCACATGGGATATTACTAGAGAAATATGGAAAAATATTGCTTTGAATATGTTAAGAGATATCACAAATGTCAGGAACATAGCAATTTGATTCACACTCCTTCTTTTGAGCTTCGGGCCCAAATTCCTATTTGGCCATTCTCAGTATGGGTTTTGGATCTGATTGGAAAAATATCACCACCTTCCTCTATCAGACATACTTTTATAATCAATGGGATATATTATTTCACAAAATGGGTAGAAGTTATTCCTCTTTAATCAACAACTACTGATGTAATATTCCATTTCATATTGGGACACATTATTGCTCGCTTTGGACTTCCTTCCACATTGATTTCAGATAATGGGACACCATTTACGAATAATGATCTGAAGAAATTCCTAGAAACATTTAACATCAAACATCGCTTTTCAACACCTTATTATCCACAATCTAATGCTCAAGTTGAATCAACTAATAAGACTCTCAAGCAAATCCTAAGGAAAATAATGAAAAAACACAATAAGGATTGGCACACACAATTGACATATGCATTATGGGCTTATCGTACTAGTATCAAAATTCCCACTAGAAATACTCCCTATAACCTCGCCTATGGTACCGAGGTGATTATGCCCCTGGAGGTAGAATTTTTTACGTTAAGGATTTCTCTTCAAGGACTTATTGATGACAACACTTATAAAGAACAATGGTTACACCATCTTGAGATGCTTGATGAACAACACATTAACGCTCTTGAGCATCTCCAAGCTTATGCTATAAAATTTCAACGTAGTTATAGTGATCATGTCATCCCTCGTGTATTCAATAAAAGTTATTTGGTATCCAAAAATCAACATAACGTTAATGTTGACCTGACTAAAAAAGAAAAATTTAGTCCTAATTGATTATGACCTTATCTAATTAATGAAAGTTATGGGTCTGGTGCATACATGTTAATAGAAATGGATGGCACACCTCTAAAAGAACCTATTAATGTCATGCATCTATGTCAAAATTATGTCTAATCCTCTTGAATAGTGTGAATTATAAAGAAGTGGTGTTAGAGTATTTGAGAAGTTGTTGATTTGGTATTTTTGTCATTGATGTCAAAACCTAGGATCCGAAAGGTTATTCTTCGGATGATATATAGAAATGATCTATCCTATAGTATTCTATGATGTTGTGTATTGTGGATGTTATCCTTGATCCGGATATGGTAGCACTTATTTTTGGGACATCTGTGGAAGACATTTAATGTTGAATAAATAAGACTAACATTTTTGATATTGGTTGTTATGCCTAAAGATTATTTTGGGTATCCTTGCTATCTGGACATTCATGTAGCATGTTACATATTTTTGTATGTCTTATTGCATTCTTCTAGTTGGTACTGAAATTGATGTTGATTAAGATTTGGTCTTGGTTGTGGGGTTCCTATCAATTTATGTTGATAATATTTGGCCTTCGTTGTGGTGTTCCTATCGGCTTCAGAATATATCTAATGTAATTCAAAGTTCACTATATTTTGGTATTTATTCTATATCTTATGTATGACCTATTTAGGGGTCCCATGGTAAGATGGTAAGAAGATCTTTATGTTCAACCTATATTTTGGGTTTGGTGTTGGCATACCAAGCCTTATTGAATATTTCAAGGTTGTTCTTCAAGCTGAAATGTTTTTCTAGGCTAAGTCATTTTGTTCTCTGGGTATATA